>MU189022.1:28857-47587 GCA_016904865.1 Pissodes strobi | reverse complement strand
TGGCGCGCTCGTGTTTAACAGCCGAACGGAGTGAGGCTGGTAATAGAGAGCAAGCCATGAAAAGTAACTTTTCCTCCAAATAAAATATGCTGTTTTTTCTTCAAATGTCGACAAATTAATCCAAAAACATCTCTTTTTAATAGTAATAATATCTAATTATTATTAAAGATAAGTGGGTTCGCAAGGCGGCTTAGACTGGTGTCAGTGAATAGGCACAGGTTGTTGCTATAGTAATGTAACATAAAGCTGTCAGTGGACACTGTCAACAATAATTATTTTTTTAAGATTGCGTCTCCAATTGTGTTTTAATTCCGTATTGATAAGCAGTTATTGAGTAAGTTCGATTAAATAATAACCAATTTGTTCCTAAATTAGTGATTTTTAGAAATGCAGGCACTAATTGAGTGATAAATACAAATTGTAGTTTAATAAATCTTGAGTTGTTGACGCGCTTATTTTGTGGTTTGTTTGTATTGTATCTATGTTGCTATGACAACACTTTTACCTCCACCGGCGGAAAAGTGAAAAGTAAAGCTCCGGCGGAGGAAAAACGAGTAATGACGGATTTACTGACGTTTGAAGAAAAAAGACTTTTAGGAATTTTCCAACTGGAAAATGAAACTTAATTGCAGCTCCCTTTATTTTCAATTAGTAAGTGAAGCCCTCAGTAGGCACGTGAGAGGAAATATTGTAGCAATTAACGTTACAGCCTTCGAAATACTCCATATAAATAAAATTAGTTGTAGCTGAGAAATATTGTTGGAATAGAAAAATAAATTAGATACTTATAATAGCGTAATTTACAAAAATTTAAAATCCTTTTAAGTGAGATGAAAGCAGGAAAAATTACGTCACATGCATTGTTAATTGTAAGATTCTTGGTTTATCTTCTGGTGGAGACTCAACATTAATTCATCTCTTCTTCTTTTTGCTATAAAAGGTTTGCCTTGTTTTGCGTTTAGAGGTCTTATACTGAATTTCTGAATTTTTACTCCACCATTTTCTTGACATTGCGAGATTCTCGATTCTTAAAATTTACTCCCATTAAGTTGACTACTCTAAAGAGAATATTCATCTTCATCATTCTATGAGATGTAATCTTTATTACTTAGAGAAAAGGCTAACATCTATTTATATTTGCTATAAGTACATACCTCGCGAATCGATGCAGGAAAATAATTTTCCAAATATGCCAATGCATATTTTTGAAAATGTTATATACTCTTCCAGCGTGGGAAGGTAGCAATTAATTTACATATTAACATTCTGTGATTGCACAAAATTAAATTAAAATATTTGTACAAAATATGTAAAATTTAAAATTACTAACTAATGTTATTTCAATTTGAAAATGTGTTATTGCATAAATTGATTGTTTTATTGGAACTTGAAGCTTTTATATTTAAAGTAAAAACGTGAGCATTTATAAATATGTTTGGTAATATTATGATATATTGCTTTACATGAAATAAAACTTTGGATATATTGATAATGTTCGTTTAATATGTGTGTGAAGATATTTCATTAGTGGTTGATTTCATTAGCTAGTTTTAAATATAAAAGTTGTAGTCCACATCAACGTGTATATTAAAATATATATTTTTTTAGATTTATACCATGGCTTTATTTCACTCTGAGCCCATGTAGAATCTGAACGATTAGACTAGATAGTGCACAACCTCAATTATCTTGCGAGTGCAGGTGTAAAGAAAACTTATTTATATACAGATTGCAGACAATAATTTCATAAGTAAAATATACCTTTCTTTAATAATTCAGGTACCCAATGCTTTACGGAGCACAATAGGGTCGTAAACTTATAAAAGTGAGTAAGGGGAACATTTTTAGCCAATTGTATTACCAGTACGGATGCTGAGAACTATCAGAACTAATATTAAAATATTTCTTTGGTTTGTCATATCTTCCATTTCAAGTAAGTTTATTATTATGCTTATGACTATTCTTTTAAGAAACCACCTAGTTTCTTTTACTAAGTAATTTCTGGCTATAATAAAACAATATTTTTGAATTATGATCTGCAAAGAGAGCTATGACATCTTAGATTGTGAATTCATCATCAGTCAGTTCAAAATAGCCATCCGATAAGTAAGTAACAAGCGGTTGCATAATTATTTATATATGATCTTCTAGATCCCACATTCTACATGGTTCATCACATCATCTAGCTAGTTTTGTTCCACAATAATGAGAGGACGAACTGTTAACTGGTTAGAATACTAATTCTTTATGAAGAAATGGTTGAAAAATAATAGGGAGTTGAATCTAAATGAACTACTATGCTTCTCGAATTGTTTTTGTATTTAATTATTGCTAAAAATAAAATTTTGATATTACTAATTTAAATTAGCATTTTCATTGAAATTTCTTCTTTTATACCACCCATCAAAAAAAAAAGGTAAACCGTAAGCATTAATACATTCCGTACATGCATTTGGCACCTAAGGTTTCTTATTGGTCAAACCATTCAAAATTTGAATTTCTATCCAATCAACGCGCGGCGCGGGTGCGAAAATCGTATACGGAATGAAATTCGGTGCCAAATTCAGGTACCAAATGAAGTAAATACTTTTCCAGTGTAGGTATCCTCCGAAGGCTAGAAAGAGGATGGTAGAAGTTCGGAAAGGATGAGAGGCGTCTTTTAAAGACGAACAGCGGTTTGTAGTTAGTGCTGTTAACTTCACGCATGGCCCTCCGCTCGCTTCGCTCACTCTGGGGCGCAACCAAAAAAAACTAACCCGAACTGACGCAAATTTTAAAAAAAGAAACAACCATATCCTAAAAAAAAATAAAAAAATTCTTGCCACTGACGGCAATCGAAACCGGATAAAAGCCGAAGCATCGCATCACAAGCACAGCATCTAACTACTGCCGCCACCAGGCTTCCTGAAAGCGATTCACCTGAATGAATGAAGGATGCAAATACAAAATATTCCGCTAATTAAAAGATTTTTAGGAATTTTCCAACTGAAAAAAGACCTTAAGCGCAGCTCCCGTTGCTTTCAGTTAGAGTACGTGAGAGGAAATATTGTGACAATTTACATTACAACGTACGAAGTGCTCCACTTAATTAAAATTCATTTTAGTGGTGAAATATTGTTTGAATATAAAAACAAATTAGATCGATATTATACCGTTCTCTATAAAAATTAAAATCCTTTTAAGTGAGATGAAAGCATCATTTTCTTAATTAGGAAGAATTACGTCACTTTTGCATTGTTAATTGTAAGATCCTCGGTTTATCTTCGTTTTACTTTTAAGAAAGTTGTCATGTTTTGCATTTAGAGGTCTTATACTGAACTTCTGGATCTTTTCTCCACGGTTTTCTTGACATTCCGAGATTCTTGATTCTTAAAATTTAACTCCGATTAAGTTGATTCTACTGTAACAAGGAACTATAGAATTTTCATCTTCATCATTCTATGAAACGCAATCTTTATTGCATAGAGAAAAGAGCTACATCCATTTACAACTGCCATAAGTACATACCTAGCGAATCGATGCAGGAAAGGAGTTTTCCAAATAAACCATTGCAAGTTTATGAAAACGTTATAAGAAGCATTCACGATAAATTTTGAGAAAAAGTTTCGGTGAACAAAAGAATTACGTGGGAAAAAGGTTTTTTGAACAATTACGGTATTAATGAAACGTTTGCGAAAAGAAGTTGCAGTTTAAGAGCAAAAGTATGTGTAGAAGTAGATGGTGAAACATAACTCTACTTTTGAACCTTCACCTTCAGCTTCGCTATCCCTAAACAATGTTTTATAAGCAAAAAAAAACAATAAAGTGAATAGAATACTAACTTATTGTAAAGAAAGGAACACAAAGTACCATGTTTCTTGAAGTGTTATTGTATTTAACTTTTGCTGAAAATATAATTTTGATATTACTAATGTCTAGGTTAGCGTTTTCGTTTCGATGTGTTGATATATCCTCTTTTTATACCACTTATCAAAATCTATGTAAAACGTAAACGCTTTAGTTAAATCGTTTACCACCCACCTTTCTTTCTAAAAAAATATGGTCGCGCGACATACTTTCTCATACATGCCTTATACAAAAGACGAGAGACTGCCATTTTTCAGATTTTCGTGCCTTGTACTCAGAATTATTATGGGTGAGCTGCATTCCCAGTTGAAATTTGGTTATTAATCGTATTAAATTTAATTTTTAATTTATTTCAATTGAAATTACAAATCGAATTCTCAAAATCAGAGAAATTTCCATATTACCAGCATCATGTTTCTCTGAAAAGCCATTAACTGTGGGTGTACAAAGAGAGTATAGGAGATCGTGGGCTAGGTTTGAAAGCCTATTGTGCAAAGGCAATGAAATCTTATTTAATGTAAGTAAGGTTGTCAATTTAGGGTCCTAGCTGAAAAAGCTTTTAATTCCGCAATGAAGAACCCTATTATAATGAAACAAAATTAAGTAATATAGGTTTTTTATTTTAAGTCTAACAGTTGCTTGGTTCTTCTTGCTGCAAAATCCTTTCAAATTCCAATAAACTGGTTATAAAATACTTAAAGGTTTGGCTTACCAATATAAAATATACAAAATATTCCACTAATTAAAAGACACTTAGGAATTTTCCAACTGGAGAAAGAAGCTTAATCGCAGCTCCCGTTATTTTCAGTTAGTAGGTGAAGCGCTCAGCAAGCACGTGAGAGGAAATATTGTAGCAATTTACATTAAAACCTACGAAGTGCTCCATTTAATTAAAATTCATTTTAGTGGGGAAATTAGACAGGTATTATAATGATATTTATAAAAATTAAAATTCTTTTAAGTGACGAAACTTTTACTTGCTTAATTAGGAAAAATTACTGCACTTTTGCATTGTTAATTGCAAGATTCTTGGTTTAACTTCTGGTGGAGACTCAACATTTATTTATCTCTTTTTCTTATTTCTTAAAAGGATTGTCTTGTTTTGCAATTAGAAGTCTTATACTGAAATTATCAATTTTTTACTTCACGTTTTTCTTGACATTCCAAGATTCTTGGTTCTTAAAATTTAACTCCGTTAAGTTGATTCTATTATAGAAATAAACCAAAGAATATTTATCTCATTCTATGAGACCGATCTTGTTTACTTAGAGAAAAAAAGGCCTACATCTATATACAATTGCCATAAGTATGTACATACCTCGCGAATCGATACAGGAAAAGAGTTTTCTAAATATACCATTGCAATTTTTTGAAAATGTTATATACTTTCCAGTGAATTCGCGGGAAACTAACAAATAATTTCCATGTTGATATTCTGTGATTGCACAAAATTAAATTGAAACATTTGTACAAAATATTTAAAATCACTAATTAATGATATTTCTAAAATTTTTATTGCACAGATTGAATATTTTATTGGAATTTAGAGCTTTTCTATTTAAAACTTGAGCCTTTATGAACATATTTGGTAATACTAGGATATATTGGTTTATGACATGTCAAGTCGAATATTTATTTTCTTTTGGCTAGCTCGTGTAATTAATTAAAATAGGCTTCGGTGTGTCAAAATCCTGAAGTATAATTTTCGAAATCAATTGGAAATATAGTTGGGTTTCGATTGGTCGGTCGGAATTTCTAAAGGGGAGATTTTAGAGGAAGTTATTTGGCCTTCCGTGTTGGTTCCTGGGAATTTCGTGTGCGCCACTCTTCACAACTCAGCCACTGAAATTGCAGTGTTGGTATCGTCGTGGAAGCTTTTGATTGATTTCATCCTTGTGGGATTATCCACCACAACCCTTTTTGCGTATCAGACCTTGCCTTTACCTTTACTTTACTTAATCGGTTGTTTGGTGCCTGAAACTCTCTCCATAATGGGATTTAGTATTGCTTTTGTCAGGTGAGTCAATTTTGTTTTTTAGGGACGCTATTTTGAAAAATGCTATTTTGCGTGAATCCCTAATCCATTTTCAACTTTCTTTACAGAGGCTTTTCCGTTTACCCGCTGAGCCGATTTCGGCGTCAAGCAGAAATTAGCCCTTCTCAGGTAAAAGATTGATTTTTCTGATTATTTTATTTAATGTTATATTTTATTTGCGCTTTACCTCATGTTTTAAGCAAAACCTTGAATATGTTGATGTTTTCGAGGGGGATTCTTTGCTGGCCACGTGAGGAGTTCGGAGTTCTTCGGTTCTTCGGTCCTTCGACATCTTTGCGTTACTACCTTCCTACCTACTTGGACGTAAGAAGTCCCTTGCACTATGGACGTTTCTTTCTTGATGGATCAGACAGTGAAAGATTAATTTTTTTTATAAATAAATATTTAATTATCGGTTAATTTATATCTTGTTAGTTAGCCTAAACTATTGAGCGTTATTCCCTTTTTTCTTGTTTTTAGGCTTTCGCAAAAATAATTGCTCTTTTATTATTGCCCTAGTATTCGAGTACTTTCGTCCATTTAACTGAACGAAAATTTACGTTAAATTAATTTACGTCCTGAAAAGCGCAAAAGATGTGAACAGAGCATGATCATGTACTGGGTGGTTTAGTAACCATCTAGTTAACGTGTACGTTTATTTGCTTACTTATTATCGGGCCCATGGTGGCATCTAGGGATTTCCTACAAATTTTTGGTTGGACGGTACGGGCTGTTGCGAGAAGTACTGCTTTCTGCATCAATTTTAAGAGATGTTCGCTCAATCCGAGTTCCTTGATTTCCCGCTTATCTACGAGAATGATATCCGGTCTATTGTGGGTCGTCGCGTCGTCTGGTTAGTAAGCACAGTGCGGTCCCAGCAGATCTTATGGCTGTTACTTTCTAAAACCGATTCGGGAGTGTATTTATAGTAACTTACCTTTTCCGTCTGCAGCAGCAACAGCTTGTCTGCTAAGTTCCTGATTGATTATCTTCGCAACTGCATCATGCCTGGCTTTACATTCTGTTGCTGCAAACGTTTGGTATCTTCCTTTAATATGCTGGATGGTCTCAGTGGTTTGACAGCCGTATCGACATCGATTAGCCGCCACCGAAGCATCTCCAATTATGTCCTTGAGATAGTTTCTGGTGGGAATCATTTGATCTTGAATAGCCAGCAGAAACATTTGTCCTGAAATTAACCAATAGTTCGACGCTGTATTGTCGACGTGATCCTGGGTAGCCTCATTCGCATGCCCCCCATGTAAGGACCTTTCCTTCCACATTCATATTTTCTCAATGTCGGTCTGATGAGGGTCTTGATCCTGATGTTTTTTTTAAAAACAGTGGTGTAGAGTCATCTACGTTACAAACTGCCCTATGAACTTCTGAGGAATTCGCTTTACTGTGAAAATAATTGCCCAGATTATTTATTTGCCGATCCAGTTGTTTACGTAGATCCTCTTCCAGCTAGATTGGCAAGGTTGTTCACTCTACTGCCCTCCTCGGATGGTGTTTGTGTGCTCTTTAAAGTAAGGTTCTTGCTTTTCGCTGGAGATTTGTCAATGTGAGTGCTGGCTCATGCTACAAGTCCACACGAGTGCAGGAACTGGAACGGCATAAGTATTGATAGCTTTGCCGAGATTTTTGCTGTTAAGTTAAGTTTTTGCCAAACGTTTTCTCCTTCCAGTAAATTCTTCTATTAATTTAGTTTTTATTGCGCCATGTGCTATGCGCATTGTTTATTTCATTCCGAGGTACTTGTAAAATTCATCTCCGTTCAAGTGACCTGGACATACTTTACCTCGTACGATATTCACTGTACGGCACTTTTACAGTCCAAACCGCATTTCCATATCCATGGAGAATTGTTCTACAATCTTCAACATTTGCTCCAGCTGGTTTTTGGTGGCTCCCATAAGCTTTAAGTCATCCATATAGAGCAAATGATTGACTTTCTCTCCTGCTACGTTGTTGTTTTTGATATTGTATCCATCGGAAGTAGAATTCAGCTGGTGGGATAGGGGGTTCATCACAATACAGAACCATAGCGGGCTGAGCGCTTCTCCTTGAAATATAACTCTTTTTATTGGTATGTTTTAGCCCGACTTCATTAAGAAATATTTTTGTTCTCCAAGATGTCATAGCATGCCTCAAAAAGTCAACAATGTTAGCATCAGTCTTAGATATTTGAAGAATCTTTAGTAGCCACTCATGAGGCACAGAGTCGAAACTTTTATAATCGATGTAAGCCATGTACAGCATCCTACGCTTAGAAAATGCCTGGCTACAGATGACAGAGTCGATTATGAGTTGCACTTTGCACCCCATTGAATCCTTAGCGCATCCATTCTGTTGGTCAGCTACGACTTTGTTCCGCTCACAGTGGGCATATAGCCGATGGCTAACCAGGTTGTTATCACTTTGTACATCGTAGAGAGACACGTGATTGATTGGTACTTGGATGGGTGCTCCGTCTTTTCCGGGTTTTTTGATAGAAGGTATGTGGCACCCAGAAACAGAAAGCCTAGCATATTTTCAGGATTGGCGATTACGTCATTAATTAGATTTGTTAATTTTTCGTGTAGTTCTGTATCCATCTGGGCCAGGTTCCTTCAACTTATAGGTATCTCTCATGACGTTTGCCACTTCTGCTGCCTTAAACGGCTGGTAAGGCATTTGGTCGTATTCCTGGGAGGTCCGGCGCTCCCCCGAAATCCAGCCTGCTTCAATGTTGCAGTAGGTCAGTGTTGCCAACTGTTCTCTCCAAAATTGTTCAACAACCTGACTGCTGGGGATACTGTTGTTCGATTCTCTAGCACTCGTATTTAACGCCCTGTAGAATTTTTTCTTTTGATCGTTGGAATAAGACATTATCTCGTTTTCTTTTATTACTCGATTTGTACCTCTTTAAACGCCTTGAAAATACAGATAATTTTTGTTTTAAAGTATCAAGGCATTGCTGGTGTGTTTGGTTTTCTGCATCATCACGAGCATGGATTCGATATCGAGTCATGATTGATCGAACACAAATTTCCAGCCTATGGGATCTTACTCCATACTCCTCCTCCTCCTTACTTTTTAGCATAGGAAGGCTAAAATCGCTTCGTATGTCATTATTATTATTATTATTATTATTATTTTTTTTTTTAATTTTTATTACCATATTGGGTATTTAATAGCTGCCGGGATTTCTCCAAGGCAAGCTACGGGTCATTTAAAACCGATCGAACAATGCGTGAAGTTCCAAGGACTACGACTTTTTGTGCCAGAGTGATGATTTTATCCGTGAGGCCTAAGTCATTTGTATGCCCTTTTAACTTCTCATGTACAAGGCCATTCACTGACACTACGAGTGGAGCTATTTTCGCATGATTCAGCTGATAGATCTGCGTCAGCTCAAAGGCAAGGTCAGCGTATTTTCGCTTTTTTTTTCATAGGCTTTCTGGATATTTTCGTCCAGAGGGTTTGTGATGTTTATTACGATGCATGATTTTTTTTCTTTGTTAAACAGCAGTATATCTGGCCTGTTATGCGGCACTTCTCTGTCAGTAAACAACAGTATATTCCAATACATCTTGTGTTTGGTGTTTTCGAGAACTTCTCTTGGTGTATATTTGTAGTACTCTACGGCATCAGAGATGAGTTCTGTAGTGAGAGCGATGGCTTGATAGTAAATTTTCCCCATTTCATCGTGCCGCTTGAGATACTGCCTGGGAGCTAGTTGTGAACATCCCGCCCTTATATGTTGGATACTTTCTATTGTTCCCTTACATTTTCTACATAAATCACTATCGATATTTTCTTTTAGGATATGTTTCCGGTACGCTCTTGTGGGCACCACTTGATCCTGGATATCCATCAATGATCCCTCTGTTTCTGGGAAAAGGTATCCCGCTTTAAGGTAAGTATTCGACAGCGGCTTACTAATGTATTTTTGTTTTAGGTTTGCAGCAAATCTTCCATGGAGCTGTTTCGTAGACCACTGCAGTTCGAGTTCAGCAAATGATATCACTGGGATAGGAGCCTCGCCAGCCAGATTCAGGGCTGAAAATTAGGTGTCTGTTCCAACTAGGGCTGTATGCAATGGTAAGTCAGAGCGCTCGAAGTATCTCCGGAGTTTCGAACATTGATAGCTGCATGTCATCTCGAGGTTAGTTTGGGTTAGTTTGGGTTAGTTGTCCTCTTCCTCCCTGAGCTCTGGGAAGATACAATCGATTTACTTCAACTTTCGCGTGGTGATAGCCGTATTTAGTGAGAAGTGTCCTTATAGTTCTATCCATCGCTCTTAGATCTGTTAGTGACCATTTAATTATACCAAACGAGTACACGACTGTGGGGATGCACCAGCGGTTTAGAGCCTGAAATAAGTTTTTAGACACAAGCCTAATTGCGAGGACCATTCTTACTCTCTCCATAAGTTTGTCTTGAAATATCTGCTTCATTTCATTTTGTTTAATGCACATACTCTGTTGGATACCGAGGTACTTGTAGGAAGCATTTGGTCCCACAGAAGGTATTACTGTATTATCCATCAAGTTCAGATTTTCGTGCTCTGTTAATTTCCCCTTCCTTATATGAAGTACTCCACATTTTTCAATTCCCATTTCCATTTTTATGGCGTCACTAAAGGATTTAACTTCTTCAAGTTGACTTTGTAGTTGGCCTGAGTTTGACGAGTAGAGTTTTAGGTCGTCCATATATAGAGCGTGTGTTATTTCAACACGTGAGTTTCTCTTAATAATGTGTCCTGGTCCTTTGTTTAATAAACAGCTAAGGGGGTTGAGCGCCAAGCAGAACCAAAGGGGGCTCAAGGAATCACCCTGAATGATACCCCGATTGATCTCAATCTCGTCCGTCGTGTAGCCAGTGTCACCGATATTCAAAATAATTGACGTTTTCCATTTGCTCATCAAGTGCCGCAGACAGGTAACTATTTGGGTGTTTATTTTATATAATTTAAGAACTTTAATAAGCCATGTGTGTGGCACTGAATCAAAAGCTTTTTTGTAATCTATCCATGCAACTAATAGGCTTCGACGTCTTTTTGTTGCTTGTTCCGTTATAATGGAATCGATTACAAGTGTCTCTTTACTGCCTCTTGCCCGTTTTCTGCACCCATTTTGTTCGTTCGCAAGTATTCCATGTGTGCTTGTGAACATCTCGATTGCCACAGTTATAATTGATGTAAACAGCTTATAAACATTCGGCAGGCAGGTAATGGGGCGATACTTCTGTGGGTCCGGTTGTACTCCATCCTTCGGCAGCATGTAGGTTACACCCTGTGTGAAGAAAGCCGGGCTTTTTGATGGATCCTCAAGCACTTCCTGGAATTGTACAGCCAGCATTTCATGTACATTTGTAAACATTTTCCACCAATAATTTTGGATTTTGTCAATACCTGGTGCCTTCCAGCTTCCAGCCTTTTTTAGTGCCGTTCTTACACTTTCAGCAGTAATTTTGATATTGTCCATTGGTGGAGACCTTATCTGTTCTTCGATTTCGTTTATCCAGGGTGCATGAAAATCATGTTGTACCCCGTGAGACAATATACTTTTCCAGAATTCTTCGAGTACCTCTTTTTCTGGCAGCCCTTGATCTGCAGGTTCCCCATCCTTAGTTAGATACCTATAGAACTGTTTTTAATTGTTTGCAAATTGCTTATTCTGTTGATATCTTTTAACTCTTGTATTGTATCTTTTCGTTCTATAGCCTAATGCTTTAATTTTTTGTTTTAGGCGATCTTCAAGTTCTTCTAGTTTCCTGGATTTAAGTGGTGAAGCCAAGTTGATGCGATGATTCTTAGCTATGGTTTTGACAGCATTTACAACTTTGACACTGGGGTTTCCATGAAGGAAGGTATAGATCTGGCTCAGGCTCTTCCGGTTATGGTCAATTCCGCTTTGAATTCGCTTCTTCCACGGAGGATCCCCCCTGTCCCTCAGTCCCTTCTCAACAGATCTGTGCTTTAGCCGGACTTGCAGCATCTCACACACAGCCACCGCTCCCGCGTACACAATTTCACACGTGTCAGTCAAGTTCTTACTTTCCGTAATAAGGTTCCCAATTGCATCATTTATTTGCTTAACCGTGTGCAGGGTACTGTTGCAATAGTTGAGGCTCGGCCGACTACTGAAATCAAGGCCTGAGTATTGCATCAGATTTTTCTTTATATTCTCAGTAACTTGGTTCTGCACATTTGCTTCTTCCCTCTGCACTGCTATCCCCATGGAGAATCTGCCTGAGGTTCTCCTAGCCAGTGGTGGTCTTTGTGGCCCTGCTTCTTCGTTATTTTGGGTCCCCAGTGCTGCTCTTCTCTGCATTTGGATTAATTCTGCATCAGAGAACTTATTTGTTCTAAGCAGCCACCGGACTCTATCAGAGAGAGTCTGTCCCGACAATTGCCTATTGGATTGTTTTTCAGTCCAGGCTTCGACCAGTCCCTGTCTATAACTCCTGGCCACATCCCTCAGATCGTTTCCATCTGACATGGCTTGGTAGTGTGCGCACATTAGTTGGACATTGTCCTCCTTGCTCCAGCGCACACATCTCGTCTGCCTGGTTACTTCTTCAGCGGGTTGCTCCAGAGAAGCTTCTAAGCTGTTGAATCCAGTCCTCGTTCCGGGTGCAGGCGTAGACCCTACAGGACCATTTCGGGAGGGGACGCTGTTTGCTTCATCCTCACTCCCCACAGGCTGTTCCTCCTGACGGTTCCGACGGGAGCCAGCCCGTAACTCCCGGCCGCCCTGGCTATCTACATTTGAAGGTTTAGCGTGGATATATTATTATTATTATTATTATTATTATTATTATTATTATTATTATTATTATTATTATTACTATTATTATTATTATTATTATTATTATTATTATTATTATTATTATTAAATTTATTATTATTATTATTATTATCGTTAACCACGCTAACACAGCTTTCGCTGGTAACGATTTAACCTGATTACTAGACTGGGGTAACCTGGTGGAAAAACAATTCAATTCCTCAGGCTCCGTTCAGGAATTTGCTGGTTATATGGCATGTCTGAAGTATAACTGCGTTCTGCGCGTATCCCATGATGTTCTGGGATAATCCAAGATCCTGAAGATTTTTAGGGAGTTTCTTCGAAGTGATCCCTTCAGCCGAAATTACTAGTGGGATTGTGACGACTTCAGTCAGCTGCCAGATGTTCTTCAGCCTACAGCAAGGTTTCTATTCCAGTACATCTTATCCTCATTATTCTCTATTACATTATCCGGTGTGTATATGTAATAGGGTGTGTGTTGTACTGTAAGTTTGTATTTTTGGGCTAACTCCTGGTGAATGATCTTTGCAACCACTTGTTATGTGATCTATGGTTTCTACTTGTTCGTTACATAGTGTACATTGATCTGTTGTTGAAATTATTATTATTATTATTATTATTATTATTATTATTATTTATTTTTTTTTATTTTTTTTTATTTTTTTATTTTTTTTTTATTTTTTTTTGTCACCTTTTCGGGAAAAGATTTGAAGGCTAACCGGACAGGAGTCAAGGTTATCCTTCGTGCAACACGTAGCGACGGACAAGGTGGCAGGTTCCCAATATCACAGGTTTTTGCATGACTCCCACCAAATCTCGACCAAGACCAAGTTTTTCAAGATTTTTCACTAATCGTTTTTCAACAAGGCCAGTTGTCGAGATGATAAGTGGTAAGACTTCGATTTTTTCGAGTGAATATATTCGCTTTAGTTCGTGTAATAGATCCTGATATTTGGTAATTTTTTCCACATAGGCTTTTTGTATATTATTTTCTGCCGGCACAGCGAAGTCGATGATGAAGGCCCATTTTTCACTCTTATTGATATAAAGAATATCGGGCTTGTTATGTTCAATCTGCCTATCTGTCACTATTGTTGTATCCCAGTAGATTTTAATATAATGATTTTCAATTATTGGGTTTGGGCTGTACTTGTAATAGGGTGGGATGTCCACTAAGAAATTATTTTTATAACAGATGTTGCTGTGTACAATCTTCGCCACATCGTTATGCCTGTTCAAGTACTCTTTTGGGGCAATAACGCTGCATGCGCTTGTGATATGCTGGATGGTTTCAGGTTTCTGACTGCAGACTCTGCACAAATCATTTGGGATGCTCTGCCTTAGGATGTTTTTGATGTAGTACCTCGTAGCCACGACCTGGTCCTGCACCGCGGATATGGCACCTTCAGTTTCCCGATTTAGCCAGCCCTGACGGAGGTAAGTACAAGACAATTCCTTGTCGACAGCATCACTGCGCAGTGCTGCTGCGAATCGGCCGTGGATTTCTTTGCTAAGCCATTCCTTTATTAGTTCTTCCTCGTGATTCGAGTGAAGGAATTCTTCATCATGGGCTAGGTTAAGAGGGGTTAGATTTTTATCAGAGCGCACCAATGCATCGTGGATAGGTAAGTTGGAATTTTTGAAGTATTTTCTTAATTTTTCTTTTTGTTTTAGGTGACGGGCCGTCAGACAGGCTAGTCCTCTGCCACCGCTATGCCTTGAGATGTAGAGCCGCGCAGAAGAAGATCTCGGATGATGGCTTCTATATGAGGTTAGTGTTGTGCGCGCTAATCTATCAATTTCTTGCAGATCTGTATCGGACCACTTGAGAACACCAAATGTGTACTCCACCACCGGCATCGCCCAGGTATTAATGGCAGTAAAAGTATTCTTTGAGTTAAGTTCAGTTTTCAAAACCAGTTGTATTCTTCTTTTAAATTCCGCCTTGATTTTGTCTTTCATTAGTTTTGTTTTGATGTTCAATGCTTGCTGGAACCCGAGGTATTTATAAGTTTCTTCTGCTGATAAGTGACCTATTTCAACTCCATCCATGAGCCTTAATGTCTCTCCTGCCACTGGGCAGCCCCTTTTTATGTGGAGAACCGCGCACTTGTCGAGTCCAAATTCCATCTTTATCGTATTGCTGAAGTTGGCGACAATTTCCATTTGGTTATGAAGTTGCTCACTGTTACTTCCATAGCATTTAAGGTCGTCCATGTATAGTGCATGAGACACTTTTTGTCCGCGTGGTCCATCAAGCTTGTATCCATATGGACTTCGGTTCAGCAAGGAGCTGAGTGGGTTGAGAGCAAGACAGAACCATAGCGGACTCAGGCTGTCGCCCTGAAAAAATCCTCTTTTGATTTGCAGGTGTTGAGTCAGGTATTCCTGCTGTTGGCTGCGGACTTTAAGTCTTGTTTTCCATTTTCTCATCATGTATTGGAGCAGTTTAGCTACAGCTTGGTCTATCTTGTAGACATCCAACACTCTTGCCAACCAGCTATGGGGCACCGAGTCGAACGCCTTCTTGTAATCAACCCAGCCAACTGATAGGTTTCTGTGTTTCGTCCTGGCTTGGTTTGTGATAACCGAGTCAATGATAAGCAGTTCTTTGGCACCTTGTGCTCTCTTTTTACAGCCGAGCTGCTCCGCTGCTAGGATTTCATTCTAAGTCAAGTGTTTCTCGATTTTCTGGGCAAGTATAGATGTAAGAGTCTTATACAGCGTGGGTAAACAAGTTATCGGGCGATAGTTTTTTGGGTTGTTTAGATCTCCAATTTTTGGCAGCATCGTTGTGGTACCTTCCATGAGAAACTCGGGCATTAGTTCCGGACTTTCAAGAATTGACTGAAACTGGCGGGCTATTGCGTTGTGTAGTGCAGTAAAGTGCTTCCACCAGTAGTTTTGTATTTATTCTGGCCCAGGTGATTTCCAGTTTGCTACGTTTTTCACAGTTCTGAGAACATCTGCTTCAGTAATTTGAACTTTTGGCATAGATGGTTTTCTTTTATTCCACCCAATCTCCTCCTGGATCCAGTAAGCGTTTTCCTGGTAATTTTCCGGTCGTCCCCATATGTTTTCCCAATATGTAAGCATATCTTGCGGGTTTGGTCGTGATGTTTCTTTGTTTTCGGCGCTTGAGGTGTCAAGAGATCTGTAGAACCTGCCCGGGTCCTCAAGAAAGGTTCTGTTGTCACGGAACCGGCGGTTGCGTTTATTGTAACGTCGTATTCTAGCTCCAAGTACAGCTACTCTTTGTTTCTGTTTATCAAGGTAGGTTTTCAGTTCCTGTTGGTAGCCTGGGGAGTTTCTTTTAATTTTTGCTTCTTTTGCAATGTTTTTAATTTCTTTTTTTAGTTTCTTTTTGTGTTGTGTTGGATTCGAGATGTATGAGTCGAGTTTGCCTATTGTTTTTCTTATTAAATTAATCTTCCTTTTAAGTCTTTCTTTCCAGGGTGGGGTGGTTTTTCCGTTGTTAATATTTGTTCTCTCTTTTTTAGCTTTTCCAGACAAGAAGACGACGGCATCCGCGGCACAGTAGGCCAGTTCGTGAATTTTCTCCAGGGTGTCACACTGCTGCACGAAGTCCCGTAGAATAATGTTCATGCCATTAACTGCCTTTCTAGATTCTGGTGAGTATTTTAATTTTGCTATGGGTGGTCGCATGGTGGGTTCCATACCTCCATATTTGAGTAGAGAGGCACGCAGAGCATTCTTCAACCTTTCCGCCCCCTCTGGGTCTGACTCTTCCTGTATTAGTGGCTGTTCTGCTTCATTGTTGTTTTGTGTATGTTGTTCATCTGCTGCCTCAGCTAGATCCTCTGCCTGTTCCGGTTGAGCTGCGTTAAGTGCGATTGCAGTCTCCCTTTTGAGTGCGTCAAGTTCGGCGTCAGAGATTGCCTTTCGCCTCAGGACAGATCTTGCCTGATCAGATAGTCGCTGGGCCTCCATTTGTAGGTTCGGAAACTTCTCTTGCCACATCTCTTGTAAGCGATCCCTATATCCTGTCCTGTCTCGTTCGTTACGTGTTGCGAGGAGGTATGCGCGTATGAGTTCGACGTTAATCTCTTTATTCCAGCGCATACGCCTTCCTTGCGTAGCCTCTCTGACGGGGTGCTGGATTGCAGCATCCAAGTCATTGTCGGCTGGTAGGGGGTTGTCATGGGGAGCAGGCCTTGTGGTGTTCGTACGGGGGACCACGCCACTTGCTTCGTTGGATCCCCTATCTGGCTGGTCCTGCGGACGGTTCCGAGAAGAGGTAGCAGCCGTCACTGCCTCTCCGCCCTGGCTTCTTCCTATCGTTTTAGGACCAATAAACTCACTTCTCAGAGGGTGCTAGCCTCAGGAGAAGGATCTGGTTTTTGTCCACCCCGGGTATTTTATTTTCCCAGTGCCCTCTAGATTTTACTCTAGCGAGCGTACCCCATCGCCAGGGGCGGCGTCCGATAGCTGACCAGCAACAGCCACGGAATTATTATATTATAATATTATATTATAATATTATTATTATTATTATTATTATTATTATTATTATTATTAGCATTAATATTATTATTATTATTATTATTATTATTACCATTATTATTATTTGTCTTTCGGGCAATAAAATACTAGTGTTGACGTGCCATGTCAAAACTGTTAATGGAAAAGTTTAAATTTAACTAGCTCATTATGTATAGTATGTATAAAACCTCACCGTTTCCAAAGTGTCTTCCAATACAGTTTAGCCGCCTGTTCTTACCAAATAATCGGCTTTTCAAAAAAAAAAAAAAAATACTTTTCGGAAAAAATATTAAAAGCTTCTTTCTTTGACCTAGAAATCCATGTTTTTCATCCTCCCTGTAAAGGCCATTTCCTTGATATTCTCTTAAGCAGAAGCATCTAAAGAGATTTTCTCCAGAAATTCCCTATCGAACTGCAACTCATATTTGTAGATCCTTGCAACTTTTTTGGCGCTAGAACAACCCAAAGTGAAATCGCCGTCAGCTACAACGCTCTTTGCAAAAATAACCGCTGAGCCTTACGTTACGCCATATTATGACAAATTCGTGGGTCTGCACACAATTCTTGTATTTTGAGTTACTCAAAAAGAAATCTTCCGTTGTTAACACATGAGTCACGAAAACTAACAATTACTAATCGGTCTCTCAAATGTGCTGCAAGTTGCAATAAGGCGAGCGCAATCGCGTTTCATACTTTTACCACCGTTTTCCGAAACTTTTCAGTTTCGCCGAAACCGCGTTGCTGAATGTTCGGTCTCGGTCCACGACCTATCCTGTAGATCGGCTGCGCGTATGAAATTCATTCGGTCGTGGGAAATTTGAAGTTTCCCGAGTAGTGAAGTTGGTGCGGCAAAGTTTTCTTGACATGTGGTTAAAGTTCTAAATTTACAGACGGAAGCATGAGAAACCTTGTAGGATTAGTGTTCGGATGCATATTTCCTGTTATTTTTCCAAGTAAGTTGTTACAAATTAAGTATTTTAATTAGCTGTGTCCACGATTAAAATAAATAATTAGCTGCGTATACGATTGAAGTTATCCAATATTCTGACACCGATCTGTAAAACTAACTATTAAAAGAAACTTCGATTATTTCTCTGTAGAATGTAAGAAATTTTTATTTATTAAATTTTATCTTTGATAAGTAATTTGCTTGACATTTAAAAATAGCTATACGATTACTCAAGTGAAGATTATCCTGTTCCAATACCCCCCCCCCCCCCCCCTTGACTACGCGTCTCAGTGATATTGCATGGAATTTTTCGAAAAAATATGTTATACCACGAGCGGAAAGTGACACTTTCCGCTCAAGCATATAAAATACCTAAGTAGCGAGGGCACCTTTGTAGTGCCTATTATTTTTTGATTGAAGTGCTTACATTAATTTTTGCATACCTACAGTGAATGTATGTTATGAATCTAAAAGTAATTAAAATATAAACCTTTTTCTTCCTCATTCCAAAATTCTGCTTACATTTGACAAAACGTAGAATAACATAAAACTCTGTTATAGATAACGGTATGCTAAAGGTAAAAAACACAGACAGGCAAC
>MU189021.1:28857-47592 GCA_016904865.1 Pissodes strobi | reverse complement strand
TGGCGCGCTCGTGTTTAACAGCCGAACGGAGTGAGGCTGGTAATAGAGAGCAAGCCATGAAAAGTAACTTTTCCTCCAAATAAAATATGCTGTTTTTTCTTCAAATGTCGACAAATTAATCCAAAAACATCTCTTTTTAATAGTAATAATATCTAATTATTATTAAAGATAAGTGGGTTCGCAAGGCGGCTTAGACTGGTGTCAGTGAATAGGCACAGGTTGTTGCTATAGTAATGTAACATAAAGCTGTCAGTGGACACTGTCAACAATAATTATTTTTTTAAGATTGCGTCTCCAATTGTGTTTTAATTCCGTATTGATAAGCAGTTATTGAGTAAGTTCGATTAAATAATAACCAATTTGTTCCTAAATTAGTGATTTTTAGAAATGCAGGCACTAATTGAGTGATAAATACAAATTGTAGTTTAATAAATCTTGAGTTGTTGACGCGCTTATTTTGTGGTTTGTTTGTATTGTATCTATGTTGCTATGACAACACTTTTACCTCCACCGGCGGAAAAGTGAAAAGTAAAGCTCCGGCGGAGGAAAAACGAGTAATGACGGATTTACTGACGTTTGAAGAAAAAAGACTTTTAGGAATTTTCCAACTGGAAAATGAAACTTAATTGCAGCTCCCTTTATTTTCAATTAGTAAGTGAAGCCCTCAGTAGGCACGTGAGAGGAAATATTGTAGCAATTAACGTTACAGCCTTCGAAATACTCCATATAAATAAAATTAGTTGTAGCTGAGAAATATTGTTGGAATAGAAAAATAAATTAGATACTTATAATAGCGTAATTTACAAAAATTTAAAATCCTTTTAAGTGAGATGAAAGCAGGAAAAATTACGTCACATGCATTGTTAATTGTAAGATTCTTGGTTTATCTTCTGGTGGAGACTCAACATTAATTCATCTCTTCTTCTTTTTGCTATAAAAGGTTTGCCTTGTTTTGCGTTTAGAGGTCTTATACTGAATTTCTGAATTTTTACTCCACCATTTTCTTGACATTGCGAGATTCTCGATTCTTAAAATTTACTCCCATTAAGTTGACTACTCTAAAGAGAATATTCATCTTCATCATTCTATGAGATGTAATCTTTATTACTTAGAGAAAAGGCTAACATCTATTTATATTTGCTATAAGTACATACCTCGCGAATCGATGCAGGAAAATAATTTTCCAAATATGCCAATGCATATTTTTGAAAATGTTATATACTCTTCCAGCGTGGGAAGGTAGCAATTAATTTACATATTAACATTCTGTGATTGCACAAAATTAAATTAAAATATTTGTACAAAATATGTAAAATTTAAAATTACTAACTAATGTTATTTCAATTTGAAAATGTGTTATTGCATAAATTGATTGTTTTATTGGAACTTGAAGCTTTTATATTTAAAGTAAAAACGTGAGCATTTATAAATATGTTTGGTAATATTATGATATATTGCTTTACATGAAATAAAACTTTGGATATATTGATAATGTTCGTTTAATATGTGTGTGAAGATATTTCATTAGTGGTTGATTTCATTAGCTAGTTTTAAATATAAAAGTTGTAGTCCACATCAACGTGTATATTAAAATATATATTTTTTTAGATTTATACCATGGCTTTATTTCACTCTGAGCCCATGTAGAATCTGAACGATTAGACTAGATAGTGCACAACCTCAATTATCTTGCGAGTGCAGGTGTAAAGAAAACTTATTTATATACAGATTGCAGACAATAATTTCATAAGTAAAATATACCTTTCTTTAATAATTCAGGTACCCAATGCTTTACGGAGCACAATAGGGTCGTAAACTTATAAAAGTGAGTAAGGGGAACATTTTTAGCCAATTGTATTACCAGTACGGATGCTGAGAACTATCAGAACTAATATTAAAATATTTCTTTGGTTTGTCATATCTTCCATTTCAAGTAAGTTTATTATTATGCTTATGACTATTCTTTTAAGAAACCACCTAGTTTCTTTTACTAAGTAATTTCTGGCTATAATAAAACAATATTTTTGAATTATGATCTGCAAAGAGAGCTATGACATCTTAGATTGTGAATTCATCATCAGTCAGTTCAAAATAGCCATCCGATAAGTAAGTAACAAGCGGTTGCATAATTATTTATATATGATCTTCTAGATCCCACATTCTACATGGTTCATCACATCATCTAGCTAGTTTTGTTCCACAATAATGAGAGGACGAACTGTTAACTGGTTAGAATACTAATTCTTTATGAAGAAATGGTTGAAAAATAATAGGGAGTTGAATCTAAATGAACTACTATGCTTCTCGAATTGTTTTTGTATTTAATTATTGCTAAAAATAAAATTTTGATATTACTAATTTAAATTAGCATTTTCATTGAAATTTCTTCTTTTATACCACCCATCAAAAAAAAAAGGTAAACCGTAAGCATTAATACATTCCGTACATGCATTTGGCACCTAAGGTTTCTTATTGGTCAAACCATTCAAAATTTGAATTTCTATCCAATCAACGCGCGGCGCGGGTGCGAAAATCGTATACGGAATGAAATTCGGTGCCAAATTCAGGTACCAAATGAAGTAAATACTTTTCCAGTGTAGGTATCCTCCGAAGGCTAGAAAGAGGATGGTAGAAGTTCGGAAAGGATGAGAGGCGTCTTTTAAAGACGAACAGCGGTTTGTAGTTAGTGCTGTTAACTTCACGCATGGCCCTCCGCTCGCTTCGCTCACTCTGGGGCGCAACCAAAAAAAACTAACCCGAACTGACGCAAATTTTAAAAAAAGAAACAACCATATCCTAAAAAAAAATAAAAAAATTCTTGCCACTGACGGCAATCGAAACCGGATAAAAGCCGAAGCATCGCATCACAAGCACAGCATCTAACTACTGCCGCCACCAGGCTTCCTGAAAGCGATTCACCTGAATGAATGAAGGATGCAAATACAAAATATTCCGCTAATTAAAAGATTTTTAGGAATTTTCCAACTGAAAAAAGACCTTAAGCGCAGCTCCCGTTGCTTTCAGTTAGAGTACGTGAGAGGAAATATTGTGACAATTTACATTACAACGTACGAAGTGCTCCACTTAATTAAAATTCATTTTAGTGGTGAAATATTGTTTGAATATAAAAACAAATTAGATCGATATTATACCGTTCTCTATAAAAATTAAAATCCTTTTAAGTGAGATGAAAGCATCATTTTCTTAATTAGGAAGAATTACGTCACTTTTGCATTGTTAATTGTAAGATCCTCGGTTTATCTTCGTTTTACTTTTAAGAAAGTTGTCATGTTTTGCATTTAGAGGTCTTATACTGAACTTCTGGATCTTTTCTCCACGGTTTTCTTGACATTCCGAGATTCTTGATTCTTAAAATTTAACTCCGATTAAGTTGATTCTACTGTAACAAGGAACTATAGAATTTTCATCTTCATCATTCTATGAAACGCAATCTTTATTGCATAGAGAAAAGAGCTACATCCATTTACAACTGCCATAAGTACATACCTAGCGAATCGATGCAGGAAAGGAGTTTTCCAAATAAACCATTGCAAGTTTATGAAAACGTTATAAGAAGCATTCACGATAAATTTTGAGAAAAAGTTTCGGTGAACAAAAGAATTACGTGGGAAAAAGGTTTTTTGAACAATTACGGTATTAATGAAACGTTTGCGAAAAGAAGTTGCAGTTTAAGAGCAAAAGTATGTGTAGAAGTAGATGGTGAAACATAACTCTACTTTTGAACCTTCACCTTCAGCTTCGCTATCCCTAAACAATGTTTTATAAGCAAAAAAAAACAATAAAGTGAATAGAATACTAACTTATTGTAAAGAAAGGAACACAAAGTACCATGTTTCTTGAAGTGTTATTGTATTTAACTTTTGCTGAAAATATAATTTTGATATTACTAATGTCTAGGTTAGCGTTTTCGTTTCGATGTGTTGATATATCCTCTTTTTATACCACTTATCAAAATCTATGTAAAACGTAAACGCTTTAGTTAAATCGTTTACCACCCACCTTTCTTTCTAAAAAAATATGGTCGCGCGACATACTTTCTCATACATGCCTTATACAAAAGACGAGAGACTCCCATTTTTCAGATTTTCGTGCCTTGTACTCAGAATTATTATGGGTGAGCTGCATTCCCAGTTGAAATTTGGTTATTAATCGTATTAAATTTAATTTTTAATTTATTTCAATTGAAATTACAAATCGAATTCTCAAAATCAGAGAAATTTCCATATTACCAGCATCATGTTTCTCTGAAAAGCCATTAACTGTGGGTGTACAAAGAGAGTATAGGAGATCGTGGGCTAGGTTTGAAAGCCTATTGTGCAAAGGCAATGAAATCTTATTTAATGTAAGTAAGGTTGTCAATTTAGGGTCCTAGCTGAAAAAGCTTTTAATTCCGCAATGAAGAACCCTATTATAATGAAACAAAATTAAGTAATATAGGTTTTTTATTTTAAGTCTAACAGTTGCTTGGTTCTTCTTGCTGCAAAATCCTTTCAAATTCCAATAAACTGGTTATAAAATACTTAAAGGTTTGGCTTACCAATATAAAATATACAAAATATTCCACTAATTAAAAGACACTTAGGAATTTTCCAACTGGAGAAAGAAGCTTAATCGCAGCTCCCGTTATTTTCAGTTAGTAGGTGAAGCGCTCAGCAAGCACGTGAGAGGAAATATTGTAGCAATTTACATTAAAACCTACGAAGTGCTCCATTTAATTAAAATTCATTTTAGTGGGGAAATTAGACAGGTATTATAATGATATTTATAAAAATTAAAATTCTTTTAAGTGACGAAACTTTTACTTGCTTAATTAGGAAAAATTACTGCACTTTTGCATTGTTAATTGCAAGATTCTTGGTTTAACTTCTGGTGGAGACTCAACATTTATTTATCTCTTTTTCTTATTTCTTAAAAGGATTGTCTTGTTTTGCAATTAGAAGTCTTATACTGAAATTATCAATTTTTTACTTCACGTTTTTCTTGACATTCCAAGATTCTTGGTTCTTAAAATTTAACTCCGTTAAGTTGATTCTATTATAGAAATAAACCAAAGAATATTTATCTCATTCTATGAGACCGATCTTGTTTACTTAGAGAAAAAAAGGCCTACATCTATATACAATTGCCATAAGTATGTACATACCTCGCGAATCGATACAGGAAAAGAGTTTTCTAAATATACCATTGCAATTTTTTGAAAATGTTATATACTTTCCAGTGAATTCGCGGGAAACTAACAAATAATTTCCATGTTGATATTCTGTGATTGCACAAAATTAAATTGAAACATTTGTACAAAATATTTAAAATCACTAATTAATGATATTTCTAAAATTTTTATTGCACAGATTGAATATTTTATTGGAATTTAGAGCTTTTCTATTTAAAACTTGAGCCTTTATGAACATATTTGGTAATACTAGGATATATTGGTTTATGACATGTCAAGTCGAATATTTATTTTCTTTTGGCTAGCTCGTGTAATTAATTAAAATAGGCTTCGGTGTGTCAAAATCCTGAAGTATAATTTTCGAAATCAATTGGAAATATAGTTGGGTTTCGATTGGTCGGTCGGAATTTCTAAAGGGGAGATTTTAGAGGAAGTTATTTGGCCTTCCGTGTTGGTTCCTGGGAATTTCGTGTGCGCCACTCTTCACAACTCAGCCACTGAAATTGCAGTGTTGGTATCGTCGTGGAAGCTTTTGATTGATTTCATCCTTGTGGGATTATCCACCACAACCCTTTTTGCGTATCAGACCTTGCCTTTACCTTTACTTTACTTAATCGGTTGTTTGGTGCCTGAAACTCTCTCCATAATGGGATTTAGTATTGCTTTTGTCAGGTGAGTCAATTTTGTTTTTTAGGGACGCTATTTTGAAAAATGCTATTTTGCGTGAATCCCTAATCCATTTTCAACTTTCTTTACAGAGGCTTTTCCGTTTACCCGCTGAGCCGATTTCGGCGTCAAGCAGAAATTAGCCCTTCTCAGGTAAAAGATTGATTTTTCTGATTATTTTATTTAATGTTATATTTTATTTGCGCTTTACCTCATGTTTTAAGCAAAACCTTGAATATGTTGATGTTTTCGAGGGGGATTCTTTGCTGGCCACGTGAGGAGTTCGGAGTTCTTCGGTTCTTCGGTCCTTCGACATCTTTGCGTTACTACCTTCCTACCTACTTGGACGTAAGAAGTCCCTTGCACTATGGACGTTTCTTTCTTGATGGATCAGACAGTGAAAGATTAATTTTTTTTATAAATAAATATTTAATTATCGGTTAATTTATATCTTGTTAGTTAGCCTAAACTATTGAGCGTTATTCCCTTTTTTCTTGTTTTTAGGCTTTCGCAAAAATAATTGCTCTTTTATTATTGCCCTAGTATTCGAGTACTTTCGTCCATTTAACTGAACGAAAATTTACGTTAAATTAATTTACGTCCTGAAAAGCGCAAAAGATGTGAACAGAGCATGATCATGTACTGGGTGGTTTAGTAACCATCTAGTTAACGTGTACGTTTATTTGCTTACTTATTATCGGGCCCATGGTGGCATCTAGGGATTTCCTACAAATTTTTGGTTGGACGGTACGGGCTGTTGCGAGAAGTACTGCTTTCTGCATCAATTTTAAGAGATGTTCGCTCAATCCGAGTTCCTTGATTTCCCGCTTATCTACGAGAATGATATCCGGTCTATTGTGGGTCGTCGCGTCGTCTGGTTAGTAAGCACAGTGCGGTCCCAGCAGATCTTATGGCTGTTACTTTCTAAAACCGATTCGGGAGTGTATTTATAGTAACTTACCTTTTCCGTCTGCAGCAGCAACAGCTTGTCTGCTAAGTTCCTGATTGATTATCTTCGCAACTGCATCATGCCTGGCTTTACATTCTGTTGCTGCAAACGTTTGGTATCTTCCTTTAATATGCTGGATGGTCTCAGTGGTTTGACAGCCGTATCGACATCGATTAGCCGCCACCGAAGCATCTCCAATTATGTCCTTGAGATAGTTTCTGGTGGGAATCATTTGATCTTGAATAGCCAGCAGAAACATTTGTCCTGAAATTAACCAATAGTTCGACGCTGTATTGTCGACGTGATCCTGGGTAGCCTCATTCGCATGCCCCCCATGTAAGGACCTTTCCTTCCACATTCATATTTTCTCAATGTCGGTCTGATGAGGGTCTTGATCCTGATGTTTTTTTTAAAAACAGTGGTGTAGAGTCATCTACGTTACAAACTGCCCTATGAACTTCTGAGGAATTCGCTTTACTGTGAAAATAATTGCCCAGATTATTTATTTGCCGATCCAGTTGTTTACGTAGATCCTCTTCCAGCTAGATTGGCAAGGTTGTTCACTCTACTGCCCTCCTCGGATGGTGTTTGTGTGCTCTTTAAAGTAAGGTTCTTGCTTTTCGCTGGAGATTTGTCAATGTGAGTGCTGGCTCATGCTACAAGTCCACACGAGTGCAGGAACTGGAACGGCATAAGTATTGATAGCTTTGCCGAGATTTTTGCTGTTAAGTTAAGTTTTTGCCAAACGTTTTCTCCTTCCAGTAAATTCTTCTATTAATTTAGTTTTTATTGCGCCATGTGCTATGCGCATTGTTTATTTCATTCCGAGGTACTTGTAAAATTCATCTCCGTTCAAGTGACCTGGACATACTTTACCTCGTACGATATTCACTGTACGGCACTTTTACAGTCCAAACCGCATTTCCATATCCATGGAGAATTGTTCTACAATCTTCAACATTTGCTCCAGCTGGTTTTTGGTGGCTCCCATAAGCTTTAAGTCATCCATATAGAGCAAATGATTGACTTTCTCTCCTGCTACGTTGTTGTTTTTGATATTGTATCCATCGGAAGTAGAATTCAGCTGGTGGGATAGGGGGTTCATCGCAATACAGAACCATAGCGGGCTGAGCGCTTCTCCTTGAAATATAACTCTTTTTATTGGTATGTTTTAGCCCGACTTCATTAAGAAATATTTTTGTTCTCCAAGATGTCATAGCATGCCTCAAAAAGTCAACAATGTTAGCATCAGTCTTAGATATTTGAAGAATCTTTAGTAGCCACTCATGAGGCACAGAGTCGAAACTTTTATAATCGATGTAAGCCATGTACAGCATCCTACGCTTAGAAAATGCCTGGCTACAGATGACAGAGTCGATTATGAGTTGCACTTTGCACCCCATTGAATCCTTAGCGCATCCATTCTGTTGGTCAGCTACGACTTTGTTCCGCTCACAGTGGGCATATAGCCGATGGCTAACCAGGTTGTTATCACTTTGTACATCGTAGAGAGACACGTGATTGATTGGTACTTGGATGGGTGCTCCGTCTTTTCCGGGTTTTTTGATAGAAGGTATGTGGCACCCAGAAACAGAAAGCCTAGCATATTTTCAGGATTGGCGATTACGTCATTAATTAGATTTGTTAATTTTTCGTGTAGTTCTGTATCCATCTGGGCCAGGTTCCTTCAACTTATAGGTATCTCTCATGACGTTTGCCACTTCTGCTGCCTTAAACGGCTGGTAAGGCATTTGGTCGTATTCCTGGGAGGTCCGGCGCTCCCCCGAAATCCAGCCTGCTTCAATGTTGCAGTAGGTCAGTGTTGCCAACTGTTCTCTCCAAAATTGTTCAACAACCTGACTGCTGGGGATACTGTTGTTCGATTCTCTAGCACTCGTATTTAACGCCCTGTAGAATTTTTTCTTTTGATCGTTGGAATAAGACATTATCTCGTTTTCTTTTATTACTCGATTTGTACCTCTTTAAACGCCTTGAAAATACAGATAATTTTTGTTTTAAAGTATCAAGGCATTGCTGGTGTGTTTGGTTTTCTGCATCATCACGAGCATGGATTCGATATCGAGTCATGATTGATCGAACACAAATTTCCAGCCTATGGGATCTTACTCCATACTCCTCCTCCTCCTTACTTTTTAGCATAGGAAGGCTAAAATCGCTTCGTATGTCATTATTATTATTATTATTATTATTATTTTTTTTTTTAATTTTTATTACCATATTGGGTATTTAATAGCTGCCGGGATTTCTCCAAGGCAAGCTACGGGTCATTTAAAACCGATCGAACAATGCGTGAAGTTCCAAGGACTACGACTTTTTGTGCCAGAGTGATGATTTTATCCGTGAGGCCTAAGTCATTTGTATGCCCTTTTAACTTCTCATGTACAAGGCCATTCACTGACACTACGAGTGGAGCTATTTTCGCATGATTCAGCTGATAGATCTGCGTCAGCTCAAAGGCAAGGTCAGCGTATTTTCGCTTTTTTTTTCATAGGCTTTCTGGATATTTTCGTCCAGAGGGTTTGTGATGTTTATTACGATGCATGATTTTTTTTCTTTGTTAAACAGCAGTATATCTGGCCTGTTATGCGGCACTTCTCTGTCAGTAAACAACAGTATATTCCAATACATCTTGTGTTTGGTGTTTTCGAGAACTTCTCTTGGTGTATATTTGTAGTACTCTACGGCATCAGAGATGAGTTCTGTAGTGAGAGCGATGGCTTGATAGTAAATTTTCCCCATTTCATCGTGCCGCTTGAGATACTGCCTGGGAGCTAGTTGTGAACATCCCGCCCTTATATGTTGGATACTTTCTATTGTTCCCTTACATTTTCTACATAAATCACTATCGATATTTTCTTTTAGGATATGTTTCCGGTACGCTCTTGTGGGCACCACTTGATCCTGGATATCCATCAATGATCCCTCTGTTTCTGGGAAAAGGTATCCCGCTTTAAGGTAAGTATTCGACAGCGGCTTACTAATGTATTTTTGTTTTAGGTTTGCAGCAAATCTTCCATGGAGCTGTTTCGTAGACCACTGCAGTTCGAGTTCAGCAAATGATATCACTGGGATAGGAGCCTCGCCAGCCAGATTCAGGGCTGAAAATTAGGTGTCTGTTCCAACTAGGGCTGTATGCAATGGTAAGTCAGAGCGCTCGAAGTATCTCCGGAGTTTCGAACATTGATAGCTGCATGTCATCTCGAGGTTAGTTTGGGTTAGTTTGGGTTAGTTGTCCTCTTCCTCCCTGAGCTCTGGGAAGATACAATCGATTTACTTCAACTTTCGCGTGGTGATAGCCGTATTTAGTGAGAAGTGTCCTTATAGTTCTATCCATCGCTCTTAGATCTGTTAGTGACCATTTAATTATACCAAACGAGTACACGACTGTGGGGATGCACCAGCGGTTTAGAGCCTGAAATAAGTTTTTAGACACAAGCCTAATTGCGAGGACCATTCTTACTCTCTCCATAAGTTTGTCTTGAAATATCTGCTTCATTTCATTTTGTTTAATGCACATACTCTGTTGGATACCGAGGTACTTGTAGGAAGCATTTGGTCCCACAGAAGGTATTACTGTATTATCCATCAAGTTCAGATTTTCGTGCTCTGTTAATTTCCCCTTCCTTATATGAAGTACTCCACATTTTTCAATTCCCATTTCCATTTTTATGGCGTCACTAAAGGATTTAACTTCTTCAAGTTGACTTTGTAGTTGGCCTGAGTTTGACGAGTAGAGTTTTAGGTCGTCCATATATAGAGCGTGTGTTATTTCAACACGTGAGTTTCTCTTAATAATGTGTCCTGGTCCTTTGTTTAATAAACAGCTAAGGGGGTTGAGCGCCAAGCAGAACCAAAGGGGGCTCAAGGAATCACCCTGAATGATACCCCGATTGATCTCAATCTCGTCCGTCGTGTAGCCAGTGTCACCGATATTCAAAATAATTGACGTTTTCCATTTGCTCATCAAGTGCCGCAGACAGGTAACTATTTGGGTGTTTATTTTATATAATTTAAGAACTTTAATAAGCCATGTGTGTGGCACTGAATCAAAAGCTTTTTTGTAATCTATCCATGCAACTAATAGGCTTCGACGTCTTTTTGTTGCTTGTTCCGTTATAATGGAATCGATTACAAGTGTCTCTTTACTGCCTCTTGCCCGTTTTCTGCACCCATTTTGTTCGTTCGCAAGTATTCCATGTGTGCTTGTGAACATCTCGATTGCCACAGTTATAATTGATGTAAACAGCTTATAAACATTCGGCAGGCAGGTAATGGGGCGATACTTCTGTGGGTCCGGTTGTACTCCATCCTTCGGCAGCATGTAGGTTACACCCTGTGTGAAGAAAGCCGGGCTTTTTGATGGATCCTCAAGCACTTCCTGGAATTGTACAGCCAGCATTTCATGTACATTTGTAAACATTTTCCACCAATAATTTTGGATTTTGTCAATACCTGGTGCCTTCCAGCTTCCAGCCTTTTTTAGTGCCGTTCTTACACTTTCAGCAGTAATTTTGATATTGTCCATTGGTGGAGACCTTATCTGTTCTTCGATTTCGTTTATCCAGGGTGCATGAAAATCATGTTGTACCCCGTGAGACAATATACTTTTCCAGAATTCTTCGAGTACCTCTTTTTCTGGCAGCCCTTGATCTGCAGGTTCCCCATCCTTAGTTAGATACCTATAGAACTGTTTTTAATTGTTTGCAAATTGCTTATTCTGTTGATATCTTTTAACTCTTGTATTGTATCTTTTCGTTCTATAGCCTAATGCTTTAATTTTTTGTTTTAGGCGATCTTCAAGTTCTTCTAGTTTCCTGGATTTAAGTGGTGAAGCCAAGTTGATGCGATGATTCTTAGCTATGGTTTTGACAGCATTTACAACTTTGACACTGGGGTTTCCATGAAGGAAGGTATAGATCTGGCTCAGGCTCTTCCGGTTATGGTCAATTCCGCTTTGAATTCGCTTCTTCCACGGAGGATCCCCCCTGTCCCTCAGTCCCTTCTCAACAGATCTGTGCTTTAGCCGGACTTGCAGCATCTCACACACAGCCACCGCTCCCGCGTACACAATTTCACACGTGTCAGTCAAGTTCTTACTTTCCGTAATAAGGTTCCCAATTGCATCATTTATTTGCTTAACCGTGTGCAGGGTACTGTTGCAATAGTTGAGGCTCGGCCGACTACTGAAATCAAGGCCTGAGTATTGCATCAGATTTTTCTTTATATTCTCAGTAACTTGGTTCTGCACATTTGCTTCTTCCCTCTGCACTGCTATCCCCATGGAGAATCTGCCTGAGGTTCTCCTAGCCAGTGGTGGTCTTTGTGGCCCTGCTTCTTCGTTATTTTGGGTCCCCAGTGCTGCTCTTCTCTGCATTTGGATTAATTCTGCATCAGAGAACTTATTTGTTCTAAGCAGCCACCGGACTCTATCAGAGAGAGTCTGTCCCGACAATTGCCTATTGGGTTGTTTTTCAGTCCAGGCTTCGACCAGTCCCTGTCTATAACTCCTGGCCACATCCCTCAGATCGTTTCCATCTGACATGGCTTGGTAGTGTGCGCACATTAGTTGGACATTGTCCTCCTTGCTCCAGCGCACACATCTCGTCTGCCTGGTTACTTCTTCAGCGGGTTGCTCCAGAGAAGCTTCTAAGCTGTTGAATCCAGTCCTCGTTCCGGGTGCAGGCGTAGACCCTACAGGACCATTTCGGGAGGGGACGCTGTTTGCTTCATCCTCACTCCCCACAGGCTGTTCCTCCTGACGGTTCCGACGGGAGCCAGCCCGTAACTCCCGGCCGCCCTGGCTATCTACATTTGAAGGTTTAGCGTGGATATATTATTATTATTATTATTATTATTATTATTATTATTATTATTATTATTATTATTATTACTATTATTATTATTATTATTATTATTATTATTATTATTATTATTATTATTAAATTTATTATTATTATTATTATTATCGTTAACCACGCTAACACAGCTTTCGCTGGTAACGATTTAACCTGATTACTAGACTGGGGTAACCTGGTGGAAAAACAATTCAATTCCTCAGGCTCCGTTCAGGAATTTGCTGGTTATATGGCATGTCTGAAGTATAACTGCGTTCTGCGCGTATCCCATGATGTTCTGGGATAATCCAAGATCCTGAAGATTTTTAGGGAGTTTCTTCGAAGTGATCCCTTCAGCCGAAATTACTAGTGGGATTGTGACGACTTCAGTCAGCTGCCAGATGTTCTTCAGCCTACAGCAAGGTTTCTATTCCAGTACATCTTATCCTCATTATTCTCTATTACATTATCCGGTGTGTATATGTAATAGGGTGTGTGTTGTACTGTAAGTTTGTATTTTTGGGCTAACTCCTGGTGAATGATCTTTGCAACCACTTGTTATGTGATCTATGGTTTCTACTTGTTCGTTACATAGTGTACATTGATCTGTTGTTGAAATTATTATTATTATTATTATTATTATTATTATTATTATTTATTTTTTTTTATTTTTTTTTATTTTTTTATTTTTTTTTTATTTTTTTTTGTCACCTTTTCGGGAAAAGATTTGAAGGCTAACCGGACAGGAGTCAAGGTTATCCTTCGTGCAACACGTAGCGACGGACAAGGTGGCAGGTTCCCAATATCACAGGTTTTTGCATGACTCCCACCAAATCTCGACCAAGACCAAGTTTTTCAAGATTTTTCACTAATCGTTTTTCAACAAGGCCAGTTGTCGAGATGATAAGTGGTAAGACTTCGATTTTTTCGAGTGAATATATTCGCTTTAGTTCGTGTAATAGATCCTGATATTTGGTAATTTTTTCCACATAGGCTTTTTGTATATTATTTTCTGCCGGCACAGCGAAGTCGATGATGAAGGCCCATTTTTCACTCTTATTGATATAAAGAATATCGGGCTTGTTATGTTCAATCTGCCTATCTGTCACTATTGTTGTATCCCAGTAGATTTTAATATAATGATTTTCAATTATTGGGTTTGGGCTGTACTTGTAATAGGGTGGGATGTCCACTAAGAAATTATTTTTATAACAGATGTTGCTGTGTACAATCTTCGCCACATCGTTATGCCTGTTCAAGTACTCTTTTGGGGCAATAACGCTGCATGCGCTTGTGATATGCTGGATGGTTTCAGGTTTCTGACTGCAGACTCTGCACAAATCATTTGGGATGCTCTGCCTTAGGATGTTTTTGATGTAGTACCTCGTAGCCACGACCTGGTCCTGCACCGCGGATATGGCACCTTCAGTTTCCCGATTTAGCCAGCCCTGACGGAGGTAAGTACAAGACAATTCCTTGTCGACAGCATCACTGCGCAGTGCTGCTGCGAATCGGCCGTGGATTTCTTTGCTAAGCCATTCCTTTATTAGTTCTTCCTCGTGATTCGAGTGAAGGAATTCTTCATCATGGGCTAGGTTAAGAGGGGTTAGATTTTTATCAGAGCGCACCAATGCATCGTGGATAGGTAAGTTGGAATTTTTGAAGTATTTTCTTAATTTTTCTTTTTGTTTTAGGTGACGGGCCGTCAGACAGGCTAGTCCTCTGCCACCGCTATGCCTTGAGATGTAGAGCCGCGCAGAAGAAGATCTCGGATGATGGCTTCTATATGAGGTTAGTGTTGTGCGCGCTAATCTATCAATTTCTTGCAGATCTGTATCGGACCACTTGAGAACACCAAATGTGTACTCCACCACCGGCATCGCCCAGGTATTAATGGCAGTAAAAGTATTCTTTGAGTTAAGTTCAGTTTTCAAAACCAGTTGTATTCTTCTTTTAAATTCCGCCTTGATTTTGTCTTTCATTAGTTTTGTTTTGATGTTCAATGCTTGCTGGAACCCGAGGTATTTATAAGTTTCTTCTGCTGATAAGTGACCTATTTCAACTCCATCCATGAGCCTTAATGTCTCTCCTGCCACTGGGCAGCCCCTTTTTATGTGGAGAACCGCGCACTTGTCGAGTCCAAATTCCATCTTTATCGTATTGCTGAAGTTGGCGACAATTTCCATTTGGTTATGAAGTTGCTCACTGTTACTTCCATAGCATTTAAGGTCGTCCATGTATAGTGCATGAGACACTTTTTGTCCGCGTGGTCCATCAAGCTTGTATCCATATGGACTTCGGTTCAGCAAGGAGCTGAGTGGGTTGAGAGCAAGACAGAACCATAGCGGACTCAGGCTGTCGCCCTGAAAAAATCCTCTTTTGATTTGCAGGTGTTGAGTCAGGTATTCCTGCTGTTGGCTGCGGACTTTAAGTCTTGTTTTCCATTTTCTCATCATGTATTGGAGCAGTTTAGCTACAGCTTGGTCTATCTTGTAGACATCCAACACTCTTGCCAACCAGCTATGGGGCACCGAGTCGAACGCCTTCTTGTAATCAACCCAGCCAACTGATAGGTTTCTGTGTTTCGTCCTGGCTTGGTTTGTGATAACCGAGTCAATGATAAGCAGTTCTTTGGCACCTTGTGCTCTCTTTTTACAGCCGAGCTGCTCCGCTGCTAGGATTTCATTCTAAGTCAAGTGTTTCTCGATTTTCTGGGCAAGTATAGATGTAAGAGTCTTATACAGCGTGGGTAAACAAGTTATCGGGCGATAGTTTTTTGGGTTGTTTAGATCTCCAATTTTTGGCAGCATCGTTGTGGTACCTTCCATGAGAAACTCGGGCATTAGTTCCGGACTTTCAAGAATTGACTGAAACTGGCGGGCTATTGCGTTGTGTAGTGCAGTAAAGTGCTTCCACCAGTAGTTTTGTATTTATTCTGGCCCAGGTGATTTCCAGTTTGCTACGTTTTTCACAGTTCTGAGAACATCTGCTTCAGTAATTTGAACTTTTGGCATAGATGGTTTTCTTTTATTCCACCCAATCTCCTCCTGGATCCAGTAAGCGTTTTCCTGGTAATTTTCCGGTCGTCCCCATATGTTTTCCCAATATGTAAGCATATCTTGCGGGTTTGGTCGTGATGTTTCTTTGTTTTCGGCGCTTGAGGTGTCAAGAGATCTGTAGAACCTGCCCGGGTCCTCAAGAAAGGTTCTGTTGTCACGGAACCGGCGGTTGCGTTTATTGTAACGTCGTATTCTAGCTCCAAGTACAGCTACTCTTTGTTTCTGTTTATCAAGGTAGGTTTTCAGTTCCTGTTGGTAGCCTGGGGAGTTTCTTTTAATTTTTGCTTCTTTTGCAATGTTTTTAATTTCTTTTTTTAGTTTCTTTTTGTGTTGTGTTGGATTCGAGATGTATGAGTCGAGTTTGCCTATTGTTTTTCTTATTAAATTAATCTTCCTTTTAAGTCTTTCTTTCCAGGGTGGGGTGGTTTTTCCGTTGTTAATATTTGTTCTCTCTTTTTTAGCTTTTCCAGACAAGAAGACGACGGCATCCGCGGCACAGTAGGCCAGTTCGTGAATTTTCTCCAGGGTGTCACACTGCTGCACGAAGTCCCGTAGAATAATGTTCATGCCATTAACTGCCTTTCTAGATTCTGGTGAGTATTTTAATTTTGCTATGGGTGGTCGCATGGTGGGTTCCATACCTCCATATTTGAGTAGAGAGGCACGCAGAGCATTCTTCAACCTTTCCGCCCCCTCTGGGTCTGACTCTTCCTGTATTAGTGGCTGTTCTGCTTCATTGTTGTTTTGTGTATGTTGTTCATCTGCTGCCTCAGCTAGATCCTCTGCCTGTTCCGGTTGAGCTGCGTTAAGTGCGATTGCAGTCTCCCTTTTGAGTGCGTCAAGTTCGGCGTCAGAGATTGCCTTTCGCCTCAGGACAGATCTTGCCTGATCAGATAGTCGCTGGGCCTCCATTTGTAGGTTCGGAAACTTCTCTTGCCACATCTCTTGTAAGCGATCCCTATATCCTGTCCTGTCTCGTTCGTTACGTGTTGCGAGGAGGTATGCGCGTATGAGTTCGACGTTAATCTCTTTATTCCAGCGCATACGCCTTCCTTGCGTAGCCTCTCTGACGGGGTGCTGGATTGCAGCATCCAAGTCATTGTCGGCTGGTAGGGGGTTGTCATGGGGAGCAGGCCTTGTGGTGTTCGTACGGGGGACCACGCCACTTGCTTCGTTGGATCCCCTATCTGGCTGGTCCTGCGGACGGTTCCGAGAAGAGGTAGCAGCCGTCACTGCCTCTCCGCCCTGGCTTCTTCCTATCGTTTTAGGACCAATAAACTCACTTCTCAGAGGGTGCTAGCCTCAGGAGAAGGATCTGGTTTTTGTCCACCCCGGGTATTTTATTTTCCCAGTGCCCTCTAGATTTTACTCTAGCGAGCGTACCCCATCGCCAGGGGCGGCGTCCGATAGCTGACCAGCAACAGCCACGGAATTATTATATTATAATATTATATTATAATATTATTATTATTATTATTATTATTATTATTATTATTATTAGCATTAATATTATTATTATTATTATTATTATTATTATTACCATTATTATTATTTGTCTTTCGGGCAATAAAATACTAGTGTTGACGTGCCATGTCAAAACTGTTAATGGAAAAGTTTAAATTTAACTAGCTCATTATGTATAGTATGTATAAAACCTCACCGTTTCCAAAGTGTCTTCCAATACAGTTTAGCCGCCTGTTCTTACCAAATAATCGGCTTTTCAAAAAAAAAAAAAAAATACTTTTCGGAAAAAATATTAAAAGCTTCTTTCTTTGACCTAGAAATCCATGTTTTTCATCCTCCCTGTAAAGGCCATTTCCTTGATATTCTCTTAAGCAGAAGCATCTAAAGAGATTTTCTCCAGAAATTCCCTATCGAACTGCAACTCATATTTGTAGATCCTTGCAACTTTTTTGGCGCTAGAACAACCCAAAGTGAAATCGCCGTCAGCTACAACGCTCTTTGCAAAAATAACCGCTGAGCCTTACGTTACGCCATATTATGACAAATTCGTGGGTCTGCACACAATTCTTGTATTTTGAGTTACTCAAAAAGAAATCTTCCGTTGTTAACACATGAGTCACGAAAACTAACAATTACTAATCGGTCTCTCAAATGTGCTGCAAGTTGCAATAAGGCGAGCGCAATCGCGTTTCATACTTTTACCACCGTTTTCCGAAACTTTTCAGTTTCGCCGAAACCGCGTTGCTGAATGTTCGGTCTCGGTCCACGACCTATCCTGTAGATCGGCTGCGCGTATGAAATTCATTCGGTCGTGGGAAATTTGAAGTTTCCCGAGTAGTGAAGTTGGTGCGGCAAAGTTTTCTTGACATGTGGTTAAAGTTCTAAATTTACAGACGGAAGCATGAGAAACCTTGTAGGATTAGTGTTCGGATGCATATTTCCTGTTATTTTTCCAAGTAAGTTGTTACAAATTAAGTATTTTAATTAGCTGTGTCCACGATTAAAATAAATAATTAGCTGCGTATACGATTGAAGTTATCCAATATTCTGACACCGATCTGTAAAACTAACTATTAAAAGAAACTTCGATTATTTCTCTGTAGAATGTAAGAAATTTTTATTTATTAAATTTTATCTTTGATAAGTAATTTGCTTGACATTTAAAAATAGCTATACGATTACTCAAGTGAAGATTATCCTGTTCCAATACCCCCCCCCCCCCCCCTTGACTACGCGTCTCAGTGATATTGCATGGAATTTTTCGAAAAAATATGTTATACCACGAGCGGAAAGTGACACTTTCCGCTCAAGCATATAAAATACCTAAGTAGCGAGGGCACCTTTGTAGTGCCTATTATTTTTTGATTGAAGTGCTTACATTAATTTTTGCATACCTACAGTGAATGTATGTTATGAATCTAAAAGTAATTAAAATATAAACCTTTTTCTTCCTCATTCCAAAATTCTGCTTACATTTGACAAAACGTAGAATAACATAAAACTCTGTTATAGATAACGGTATGCTAAAGGTAAAAAACACAGACAGGCAAC
>JAEQML010047736.1:0-55981 GCA_016904865.1 Pissodes strobi | reverse complement strand
CCGGCTGGTACTTATTTGTTAGGAGATAGCGCTTATCCTCTGGCAAAATACCTTATAACACCTTTTAACAAGGAGACAACGAAGGTTTAACGCCAAGTTAAGTAGCACCAGAGTAATAATCGAACAAACATTTGGTCGATTAAAAGGAATGTTCAGAAAATTGAAATATTTGAATATATTAAAACTATCAAATGCTAAATACATTTTGATAACAGCTTGTATATTGCATAATCTATGTATTGAATATTCAAATATGGAATATGAATTAAATGAAAATAATGAGGAAGAAGACATTAATCCTGAGCTCAGTACTGAAGAAGAATATCAAAATGATTGTAGAGAAGCTATTGAATTTCGAAATGAAAAAATGAACAAAATTTGTTAATGTAAATTAAGAATAAAAACAAATATTTTTATTTATAGTTTTATTTATTATGAAATAAATAGGCAAGATCCTTAAAATATAATAAAGTTTTGAACATTAAAAAAATATATATTCTTAAATATTAAAAAACAAACTTAAACTTATGATGCAGATCTACCAAAACAAACAAAAATAATTCTATAATTAAAATCATACTTTCTTGCATAAAATACTCTTAATAACTTGAGTATCACTAATACTTTGTTCTTAAATAAGAAAACAAATTTTTAAGTGAGACAAAAATATAAATACTAACTAACTAGTATTTTTTAGCTAGAGCCTCGGCTAATTTCAGTATTGCCTTTCTTTCGTCAATTCTTAACTGCTTCTCTTCCTCCCATCTTTGTTGCTCAGTCAAGTCTTTCCATTTTTGCTTCTCTTCCTCTCTTTTATTCTTTATATATAAATACTCGTTAAACTGTAGGTTTTTTTTTCTTTTTTGATAAACCTGTCCCTTTTTATAATAAATCCGATGTATTCAGTTCTGTTTCTGTACCTTCTTGAATGCTATCATTACTGCCATTTTCGATTTCCGTTGTATCGAATATGGTACTTCGTGGGGGTTCTATCGATGCATTGCATCCTAAAATTTCATCGAAGTCTCTAAAGTATTCCCAGTTTATTGCACTTTCTCCACTTGACTGCTGCTTTGCCTTATTGACTTTATAAGTTTTCAATAAATTTCTGTACTTATTATCACATTCCTCACCTTTTAGTGAGTCATTCCCTTTAGTTTCATTGTTTATTTCTGTGGCAATATCATTCCATATTTTAATTTTTTTGCACTTGGGCCTGTTAAAATCTTTTTCCTTACCCAACCGCTTAGATATTAATAATTTTGTCAGCCTGTGAGTCCACCACCTTATTTGAATCAAATGTATGAATAATTGACTCTTCATCAGATAGAAAATGTCCACTAATTCCTGTGTCATTAATATCCTCTTTGCATGAACACATTTTTCGATTCTCTTCATTATTTTCAATATAGCCTATTTCTTTTGCTGGAAACAATACATAATATTAATTGCCAATACAATGAAAGATGTTCGTTTGATTGCACAGAAAATATAAGTAAAAGAAAACACAAATAATACAGTATTACCTAGTATTACTGCCATAAGTAAATGGAAAACACAAGCCAATCAAATCGAAACAATTTTGATATAGAATAATTGGATTTTACACAAATTGACTACTAAAGCACGCATCAATTGAAACGATACACCTAAAAAAAACACCAACTCTTAAACGCTGCAACTCAGCCAAATACAGTTTAATTTGGACTTTTTGCACCATTCCTAAAAAGGGAATTCTTTAGCTATAAACTGCTTGTAAAATTAAGTTAAAATATTACACGCTGTCATTTATACAGGGTGTTGAAATAGTGAGTGCGAAATCCTTCATTTTTTACCAAGAATTTCTGCTCGGTGAGGAAAGTAATACTATACTTTCTGAAGTTTTGGGCCTATATCTCGAGACGTCTTTCCAAATTTGATGTTACCTTATATACCGGCGGAGAAATCGTCAATTTTTAAAATGTGTGCATTTTATGGCTTTTTCGTGTGTTTTAGCCTGGCATTGTACATACGACTCTAAATTTCTTATTAGGGTTAACAGTTAGTATCACCAAAACATTATTAAAATGTTGCTTAGCGTTATTTATACAGGGCGACAAGAAAAATTGTGTTTTAAATCGATTTTCGTCAAACTTGTTATAGAAGTTGTCGGAAAATGTTGTAAATGGAAATTCTTGTTTAAATTGTCCGTAAACGGCCCGTAAAACGGCTCTTGCAATTTTGAGGTTATGGTATTTCTATTCGTAAAGAAACTCCTTAAACCGATACACCTAAAAATTGGCAAATTTAAGTCGTCAAAACTTCAGCCGATTTCGATATTTTACAAATCGTAAAAAGTTATTTTGTCAATTATCTAGGGTGGTGAAAAAATAATTGGTGCAAAAATCATAAATTTTGTAACATCGTTTTTTATTCTCTAAAAAAAGCTACATTTAGGAAATTTAGGGGTTTAAGAACAATGCAATCAATAACGCAACACGTAAATAATAAAATAAGAAAAATTTGAACTTAATATCTTGTTGGCCCCCCATGAACTCGAATAGCTTCTTGGCATCTTGAAGGCATGCTTCGAACTAAAGTATTAATAAAATGCAACTTTGTTTCTATAGTTTTTAACGTTAAATATGAACATTTGCCAAATTTCGAAGCAATGGATTAATCTTTAAAGAAAATAAAACAAAATATTGAGTCTTAAAACTTTTGGCTATAGAAAAAAAAATTTCTCATTTTTTAAACAAGAAATTAATGTGATTTGAAAGCATTCAGCAAATTTATTAATATAACCTTAGTGCCTAAAAATGTTTTGCACGCACCACCCTATATAATTGACAAAATAACTTTTCACGTCTTTTTCGTGCTTTAATTTGACGAAGTTTTGACAATTCAAGGTTTGCCAATTTTTAGGCACTGAAAATTTTTTTTATTTGATCCAAATAAAAATGGAGTTTATTCAAGCAAATATTTGTTTGCTGATGGCCAAACAAATATTTATTTGAATAAAAAATAATATTTATTTGATTTATTTTTAAGATTTTCTTTGTTCGAAATAAATATTTAATGCGAACAAACAATATGATTTTATAATCGTTGTTCACATCAAACAAAAATAACTTTAAAACAAATAAAATTATTTTGATTCAAATCCGAGAAATTATTTCGTACAAATATCCAAAACATTGGTTTAAATACCCGCCCTAATTGAATTAAAACACAAAGCTTTTGGAACAAATATAACATATATATGTTCTAAAACCTTTGTGTTTTGATTGAAATCAGGTATATTTGTTTCAAAAACTTTGTGTTTTAGTTTAAATAGGTCGGTTATTTAAAGCAAAGTTTTGGGCGTTTGTACGAAATAATTTCTCTTATTTGAATCAAATCATTTTTATTTGCTCAAGCCTGTTCAATGTTTACTGTTTGTGTTGATGATGACTTAAATAAAAAAAAGGAAATTTTGCCTGTTGCAAATATGTGTTCATCTTTTTAAAAGGACTATTCATTGACATTCAGTTAGCTTAAAAAAAATTAAAAACTCTGTTATTTATCTTAAGATGTATTTAGGTTTCCCGTTTTAGCAGAAATAAACTATATTTCTTAGTTTTCTTTTAATTGCTTAAGAATCCAAAATCCGAACCCTATCTTACCCGCCGATTTGTAAATGGTATTTCAGAACACTTAACTTTTAATTACCAAATTTATGACAGGAACAGTTGTCCACAGTAAATAAAATAAAAGTTTAAAAGGGATATCCAAGAGACATTTTTATTCAAAGGTATTAAAAGCAAAGAACAAAACGAGTATTCCCAAAATATAAATAAAAAATATAATCAGATTATTTTGTATCTGCTTATCACTGGTTTTGAAAGTTAATCATTTTTATAATAAAAAAAAAAACTATTATTATAATAGGAATATTATGGGATAAGTTGTACTACTTATTAATTTAAACGGTAACTCACTAGTTTTTGTAAAAAATACTAAAATTCTAGAGTCCATAAAAATTTTATCATATAAAAATAGTGAAAGGCATTAATAGGACATACAACTACCTCTCCAGATCCAGTATAATGAGCATTGAACGGAAATGGCACAAGATTTTCACCGATTCTATTGTTAGTAACGACATTAAATCGATTTTCATCAGGCTACGTAAAACTTCTATGCCATCAATATTTTGATCTAATAATAAAACAACAATAACTAAAACAAAAAATAATAGAAACAAAACAATTGTGACTGTTGTTCATGATGCTACTTGAATAGCCTGCTACATTGTTTAAAAGTATATCTTATTCATTTAACTAAAATAATTATTTTTTTTAAATACTATTAGATTTAATCGAAATAAAAAACAATTTGCTTCAAAACTGTACTTCCATGGATCAACCATTTATTTATTCAGATTGAATAAATAGGGCTTTGAAATATCTATCAATTCATATTATATTATGTAGGTACAAGAACGAAAAGGACGCCATTGAACTTGTACAACGTAAAAATCAAAAATACTCAATTAAGATCGTACGCCAAACTGCCTAAGCGTACTGTTATACACTATTGTAGGCGTATATCGCGTGAATTCAAGTGAAATTCTAATTAGTAACATCAGAAAACAATTTTTAATTACTAGTAAAACTCACGCCATTTTGATTATGAGAGAACGCTTCTTATTTACAAACGATTAATTATATACCTTCCTAAGTAATATAATAAAAACGTAACTTACCTTGAAATGAGGGCACACATGAACCAAGACCCACTTAATTAATGTATTTTCCATCACAAATACTAAAAAAATACCGACCTTGGGCGGATACACTCTATAAAATCTCCCTATAGGACGGCAGCAGAAATGAAACTGAACTGCACGAGGAGCGTAGTGCGTCGACGCGGCTGCGTAACTGCTACGAGTTGAACGAGACTCGGATGACGTAATAATATTTGGTCCAATATTCACAATCTTTAATTTAAAGCAACCTTTATTTGTTTTAAATAACGGAGAGGTTTCGTATCTGTCAAGCTTTAAAGCGAATAAATATGTGTTTAATATGGAAAAAAGCTTGGCTATCACAAGGCAAAGAAATAACCAAGTAAAATCAAACACGCACAATTATTCAAATTAAAGAAATTTTGTTTAATCTAAATAATTTTGACGTATAGCAAATAAATAAAAAGCAAAGAAATATTTATTAATGTTTTTTTTCCACATTTTTATCAGTGGGTGTACCGGTTTATTGACTTTTTTCAAATTGAAATATCATAACCTCAAAATTGCAAAAACGGTTTTACGGACCACTCTTGTAATTTAAACAAGAATTGCCATTTACAAAATTTTCCGACAACTGCTATAACAAGCTTGACGGAAACCGATTTAAGACAACATTTTTTTGTCGCCCTGTATAAGTAACGCTGAGTAACATTTTAATAATGTTTTGGTGACAGATTAGCACTGCATACTAATAACTGTTAACCTTAATAAGATATTTAGAGTCGTATGTGCAATGCCAGGCTAGAACACATGAAAACGCCATAAAATGCACACATTTGAAAAATTGACGATTTCTCCGCCGGTATATAAGCTAACATCAAATTTGCAAAGGCCTCCCGCGATATAGGCCCAATACTTAACACCAACTGGACAACTTATTGCGCCCGATATGAGAGGGCGACATGGAAATCATTTCAAAATAAGTGACTCCGTTAAAGAAGGGGTTCGAAAACACATTGAAACTATTCCAAAAATTGAAAGCTATTATACCAGGGCTAACACGACGAAACAATTTATAGAAGGTGGAAAGACTATAGCAGATCTTCATAGGGACTATGAGAAGGAATGCAAAGACAAAAACCTTGAAAGTGCCAATTACAATCTATATGCAAAGATATTCGACGAAGAATTTAACTTGTTCTTTTTCATACCTAAAAAGGACCAATGCGACTTCTGCGTAAGTTATGAGCAACTAACTGATGAAGAGAAAGCAATGCAAATCGAAGAGTATAATCAACATCATAGCGAAAAAGAGCTATCAAGAGCAGAAAAAATAGAGATAAGGAATCTGGTAACATCGTAGCTGTTTATGATCTGCAGGCCACATTGCCCTGTCCAAAAGGAAATTCTTCAAATTTTTATTACGTGTCAAAATTAAATTGTTATAATTTCAGAATATTTGATTTAAAGACAAAAGATGTTGAATGCTTTGTTTGGCACGAAGGACAAGCGCAAAGAGGTGCCAATAAAATTGGCACTTGCATTTTAAAATATTTAGAAAACATTAATGATAGAGCTGAAGCTGAAAATAGAGTTGTTGACATTGTATTTTTTTCTGACAACTGTGGAGGACAGCAGAAAAATCAACTTATTATTGCTATGTACATTCATGCTGGTGCCTCTTTTAAGAACATAGGAAGTATAACGCACAAGTACCTTATATCAGGCCACAGTCAAAATGAAGGCGATGGAGCTCATTCTGTCATTGAAAGACAGGTAAAAAGAAGCCTCAGATCTGGCCCAATTTTCATACCAGAACAGTATTACACTTTAATAAGAACTGCAAAAAGAAAGGAACCCCCTATAATGTTACTGAACTATCTTATGCAGAAATATTTGTCCTAAAAACCCTTTGCTTAGGTTTGGGGTTTAATAACTTTGCGAAAGGTACCCACGGCGAAACATTTAGAATGTCGGATATTAAAATTATTCTGATGAGAAAAGGTAATTTAGGAACTGTATTTTATAAGTACTCCTATACTGATACTGAATTTAAAACTATTGACGTTAAAAAGTCAAGAAAAAAAAATTATTTAAATATCGAGGTACAAACGGTTCTGAAATGCACCTTTACGCGAAAACCAGGCATCACTGAAAAAAAGAAGGCTTCTCTTTTGTCTTTATTTAAGACAAAAAAAAAACAACAATCCCAAGAATGTATTTTGATTACTACAATAACTTCTAAGTTTTTTTGCACTGAATTTAAAATATTAGTAAAAGTTCATCAAATAGTTTTCTTTAAACAAATCTGGTTTTATTATAGGAATCAATGTTCCCTCCGCTTTAAAATTATCGTAAATTTTGTTTAAAGGCTAATTAACCTTTTTTGTTCTTCTAAGATTTGTTTGTATTTCATTTTCTGACTGTTTAAAATAATAAGCTTTTATTTATAATGTAATATTATAACCATAAGTTTAATATAGTTAAAACATGTAATACGTGTAAGTTTTTTGACCATTAAAAAAAATAGTTACAATTTAGAGTGATTTATTAAATGAGTATCAAACCAAAATTAGCAAAATTTACAGTAGAACAGTGACACATCTGGGTTAAAAAAAAATTATGTTTTTTCCCTGCAAATTGGAGAAAAGTTAAAAGTTTGAGTTAACAACAAATTATCCCCAAAGAACTACATTTTTACAAATGTATACTTTTTAACTAATAAAAAAGTTGATGTGCAATGTGATCGCCAAATTCAGTTATTGGTAACTTTTAAATGCCTCTCCTGAGAAATAAACTTTTTTGAGTTGTGACGGTTTTCTTCCGGATGAGCGAATGATCTTCTCTTAGCTTGGAATACCTCAGGAAATGGAGAACAAAGTGATGAATTCTGATTTTTCGCCGAAAGCAATACTATTTAATAGGTTTTTAAACCTGAAAAGAACAGTACCTCTTCAGTTGAATAGAAGTCAAATGCTGGAACATTTGTTAAGGAAGCATCGACCAAAATGCCCAAACAATAGAAAACTGCCATGATAGCCTTCAGAACTTAGTAAATCGACATAATGATTGCCTAGCTCTTTGCTTGCCAGAACACTGGAAATCTCCAGCCCAACTGTCAAGCTACAAACTGATTGGGTATGAGCTTACAGGAGCTCACTGTAGGCAGGAAGGAACGCACGGAGGTGTGGCAATTCCTGTTAGGAACTCAGCATTGGGGAAAACTCGAAATTATATCACTAATCTCTCAGAGAACATGGTCCCGGAGTGCGCAGCAGTAGAAGCAAGCCTATGGAAAACAAATGGTATTGTGTATGTATCGTTTTCCGATGATTAAATTGCATAATTTTTTAGAATATTAGAACATATAGAGATTATAATGTGGATATTAGGAATGCAAATAATTAGAATAGTGTTGATTTTATATCATTATTATTGTCATTTACCATTGTGGATTTTGGATTACACTCGCATATGCACGGCTGCTAGCAGTTGCATTGACAATATCTACCGTAACTTAGACTCCTTTAAGCCTTCATTACTAAACAATCATTATATTAGATCATATGGCACAGAAAATCATTTTTAATTTAGAGGTAAGTAAGTGCTTTAAGACTGAAAATGAAAGAATATTTTAAAACCTTCATTCGAGTGAAAAATGGAAAGTTCTTCAGCAGTGGAATGTAAACCTGCAATGGCTATTATTTATGAATCGTTTACTTCAAATATTTAATCATTGTTTCCCACCTAAGTCTATTAAGCCTTACTGCAGAAAAATGTATCGTCTCCTAAACAGAATGATGAAGTTGAACGGTGTAAGGATGAGTTGTTGAGTAGGGTGAATGGGGGTGATTCACATAAGAAAAAAAAGTTAATATAATCAATTACTAGCACAGACTGGGGCTTTAGAATACAGTAAACATATCGAAATTGGCGAAAATAGATCAATATGTGTTTGGCAGGTTGTTGAAGAGATCAGTGGTAACAGGGCAGCACAGAGTGATTGTTTGATACTTGGCGATCCAGAAGTTGCAGGTAATAACTTTAACAAGTTCGTCATTAATTCAGCCCCCAGTGTTCTTAACGGCTTGCCGGGGGAATTTTCTTTACTTCCAGTATCCCTGTAAATGGCAATTATTTTTTCTTGGCTCCAGTGACAATCAATGAATTAACCTGAATCGTTGCAAAACTTAAAAATAAAAGGAGTACTGAATATGATGGGATTTCTGCTAGTCTGTTGGGGGAATGTGGGGAGGAGCTTGCGTTACAATTATGAGTAAGGAATCTATTGTGAAAGGCTTTCGCGGCCATGGTCAAATATAACTGGTTGTTAGGCCGTTGCCAGTTGTCTTTTGCTCTTGACGTTTCGCCAACACGAGCGGTTGGCACGTTCAGAAGCTATGTTCGGTTTTACTGCTTGCGGACTACTGGAACTCGGCGGGGTATCAGCTCATATTTATGGCTGGCTTCGGTGGGCGGGCCTCATCTGATTTGTCAACTGTGGCGGACGGTGTTGTGGTTTCCACTTTATTGTATGATGCTATTTTCATGCTCTTGAGTATCGGAATCCGTGTTCATGTATTTTTACTGCTTCCTCTGTTTTGGTTAAAGTTGTTTGCATGCTTATGGATTTCAATGGCTTCCCTGTAGAGTCTGGCGTGATAAGATGAAGTCGATGCGAGAACTTGGGTTTCCTCGAATTTGATGCGATGCCGCGATGGTCTGTTTTTGTGAGTGTATGTTCTGCTACGGCAGATTTGTCTGTTTGTTCCAAGTGGCAGTTAGCTTTATGTTCTTTTATTCGGGTATTTATTGACCGCTTTGTTGTTCCTATATACACGCTACCACATGTGCAAGGTATGCGGTAGATACCCGATACTGCAAGCGGATCCTGCTTATCTCTAGCTGATCTTAGACACTCCTTTATTTTCCTTGTGGGTTTATATATTGTATTTATATTCTCTTTTTGTATAACGACTTATTCTATCTGTGATTCTGGGAGTGTAAGGTAGAAATGCTTTAGCTACTGGTTGATTCTGATCTTTGATTTGGTTGTTCCTTGGTTGCATTGTCCTCTTTACTACTTTTTCCGAATAACCGTTCGCCATCAAAGCTCCGTGTCTAGTGATGGGGTTCACAAATTCTTCTTGCCCTTTCGGTTACGTTTTGATGACACCATATTTTTGGCATGGATGATGGTTGGAGTGCCTGTGTAGCTATCGGTCGGTGTATGTGTTGGTTTTCTGTAGACTGTGTGCCCTAGTTGTCCGTCCTAGTTGTGCGTCCTTGCGTGTTAATAAAACATCCAGAAATGCCAACTTTTTGTTTTCTTCGATCTCCATTGTGAACTGTATATTTTCGTGTATGTTGTTGATATAGTGAAATAATTCTTGAAGTTTCTCTTGGTCATGACTCCATACAACAAAAGTGACGTCGACGCATCGGAACCATATTTTTGGGTTAAAAGGGGCACTATTCAAGGCTTGCTGTTCCAGTTTTGCCATGAAGAAGTTTCCTACTACTGAGTTCAGTGGGAATTAAGGAATCTTTTATTGTAGGACTCGCCTAATATACAAAAAAACATTTACAAAGTAAATAAATCTGCAATACAAACATAAAATAAAACCCAAGCATAGTTTTTCAATTAAGATTAAAGAAAAACTCACTTGGACATACATATCCACAGCATGGCTCATCACCCTATACATTATACATTATGACAGGTTGACATATATTTCATCTTAATCACATTTACATTTGGAAGGTTTTATCATTTGACCAAGTGACATGTTAAATGAATCAAGACTCTTAATGAACAAACAGTTCATACTACTTTTAATCTAGTTCTTGTTATGTGAACATTCCTTTGTGATCTTGTATTATGATTGTGTATTACATTATTAATATATAAAAAAAATCAAATTAATTTGGTCCATTTTCTGTGAAAATTTTAAATATGATTGTCATACTTAAGTAATAGAGTATATTATACACTGAATGCCATTGTAAGGTTTATAACATTAGTTTTTAGAAATATATCTACTACATATCAGAATGCATCATACCTTTGTTTTGCAGTTTTTGTAACTGTGAAATTTTATACAAATTGAACAGATACATTCGTGTCGCACAATAATCAAAGTGAGCTCTAATGATACAGTTATAACACATAACCGTGGCCTGTAGCGACAGCGATCTTGAAACTCTAACAAAGAAATAGAACTTTTTTGAAATTTTCTCTAATATATATTCAGCAAGCTTATTTATTTAAAGTTTATTGTCTATAATAAAGCCCAAATATTTCATTTGGTCTTCAATTACTATAGAACTTCTATTGTCATGCATTTTGGCTGATTCTATATTTATGTTTTTGTGCTTAGACTCTGTTGTAATGATCATAGCTTTTTTTTTAGAAACATTTAATTTTAATTTATTTATGGCTAAGTAATATTTTTTAAGGATTCATTAATTTTGTATTGGGCTCTGTCAAGAGCCTGTCAATCCCATATACAAGCGTATCGTCTGCAAACCACCTAATGCTGTGAGAACCATTTACACAATCTATATCAGTCAATTACACCATGAACAAGGGGCTCAGAGCACTCCCCTGGGAAATTCCTATATCATTCAAGATAATATCACATACACAATCAGACTCTAGTTTGCTTATCCCTGTTAACCAGCTCAAGGTATTACCTTGCAATAACAGTAATTATTTGATCAGATACCAGAATTTACGAAAACGTCCACTACTTACGCAAATATCGCATGTACATCTTGGCAATAACAGTAATTATTTGAACGCGTCTCGAACAAATCACCAAAATTGAAAAAATCGTCCACTACTTACGCGAATATCTCATGTACTACGTAAAGAGAAACAAACAACCGTATCATAAAAAGCGTCAAGCGCTCCTACTAACTTTTTGATGCGAAAGCCTTTTGGACATGCGTAATGGTCGACAGTATCGGAATTATCACTAAACGTTAGCGAGGTCCAAGTCACGGATAGTCCTGACCAATCAAAAGCAAGATGCTAGCGTTCTGCATTCAAGGCAATTGAAGGCGCACTGTTAACTTCGCTTTTGCAAGCGTCGAATTGGTAATTTCCAAATTGAGAGGTTAGATTCAATTAAAAAATGTAAACCAAACAAACCTCCTTGATTTTTTTTTGAGTTAAGTAGTAATCATTATGAAATAAACATGATTATTTCCTTCATCGTAAAATGGACCAATCTGAATAAATTTTGTTTAGATAAGTGATCATTGCACTAGACCTGTTTAACAGCGACTAAACTGCGTCCTCCATATTGGATTTCGTTTTGTCGATTGTAGCTGATTCTTGCAATTTTCATTAACGGTTTTTGAAAAAACATTGTTTTCTAAATGGTTCAAATGATCTAATATTGATTTTTATTGCTAAAAACTCGTCATGTGAAGCGTCGTTTTCAACGTTCTGAATGTGTTTTTGGACCTTTGATCAAAATTAATATAATATTGAAAGACTGAGCGTTTAATATGCGGAAGAAAGACGGAAAGGAGTATAAAGAAGGTGTGGAGAAGACAATGTGGAATATCGTGGTGAAGAAACTGCAAGAAATGTACCTGCCATGTTCAATATGCTGTAAATTTTAATCCATTTAAGGATATAACTTTTAAAGCTGCCAGGGACGCAAGAAATGCGAAGCGCAGGACTCTACAACAGGATCCAACAAAAAGAAAGACAAGTTCTTCTGCGTCAAGTGTTGAAGAGCATCTGAAAATTGTTGAGTTGTGAGACGAGAACACTCATGAGGGGCTGCCAAAGAGACTCTATCATATACTAGCCGTTGAATTAGCGTGGAGAGGTGGAGAAGCCACCTTCTGCCTGACGAGCTACTTTAAAGAAGAACTCAACCATGAAGAAGAACTCCTACAGGTAAAAATGTTAAAATTCTGCTTTGCCTAAAGATATCAATTTTTGAATCAAGTGAATTGAATTATTTGTCATGGTGGAATTCCATACGCAAAGAACTGTTTTTCACCTACGATTGCTATTAAATGGCCCGTATGAATAAAAGTGATGCTTTTGCTCATAAGCAAAAGGTGGAAGAAGCAAAAGGTAATGCTTTGAGCAAAAGGTAGAAGCATAAGGATTTACTTCTTTATATATGAATAACGATAACCTTTTACTCACGAGCAAATGCTTCATAACAATAAGCAAAAGGTAGCGAAAACCTCAGGTCGAGACTTGTTTAATGATGTGATTACTAATAAGCTGGTTCCTTGTATTTTGTCTGTGGTTTCATCTATATTTCTTGTTACTCGAGTAGTAACAAAACGTAAAATGACTTCTAGTGAAGAAGAAGTTGAAACACAGAGTAATATTAGTGAATTGAATTTTATTGCAAAGGAGATAGCCTCATACCCTGAAATTTTGATAATATCACAAATTCCAAGCGCAAAGGAAATGAAAGACCTAGCTGTTGAAAGAATTACAGCTAAATATGAAGTTTTTTTTGGAAAGAAAATCGAAATTACCAAGTTAATGAAGAAAGTTAATAACATGAAAACAAGACTAAAGAAAAAAACAGATATTAATAAGACCGGAAATCGAAAAATAAAGTTATTGGACTGGGAAAACTTGTTGTTTAAAGCAATGGAAGGTGATACAAATCCGACAGTTAGTAAAATTGCAGGTATGAGTTTTTATTTTTTTGATTAAATACTTTTTTCTTAAATGTAAAAAACTACTGTGTTTGCGTAATCGATTTTTGAGCAAGTGTCAGTTTATTAATCTACTTTATGAAAGCGAAGGAAGGATTATTAAAACTGAGTGTCATGCCATGTCAAATGTCATTCTAATTTGATTTCTAACCACTAGTTTCCACGGCAACGCAACTTCTCAATTTAATCTTCTGTGCTTGACCGTTTTTGTTTTGTGCCATTTTGACGTCTATGCAGGGGTTTTCACCTAAAACTCCGTCCTCCGATTTTCCATAAATGAACAGAGATAATTTCATTCGGTAAAAAGTAGTTGATGATAACATGATAACTGAGGTCAAATACAATTTTTGCAAGGTCAATTTATGAATCGATATTAGTGACCTCGTAGTTACGAAATTTTATAAGTATATATGTACATCCAATTTATAGACGTTTTTGTCATTTACCCCAACTCGGTTGGGTCACTCGTGTGTTTGTAATTCTAACCTAATTTTTCAACAATAAAACTATTAACACCCTGTAATTAAAAATATTTTTATAGGGGCCGAATCTTGTGGCGTGTTACAAGAAAAAAGTAAAACTACTGAAAATGACAGTTCGTCATCATCAGTAACAGAAAGTAACAATCCTGGCAAGCAAAACTATGCATATTCCAGCGTTTCTGCCACACAATCCTCAAAATGAAATGCATTAGCGACATACGAGACGAAACAAGAAGTTTGACAACTTCGGAGCTGCAACGCTTAGTATTATTAGAACAACTGAAAACCACCAGGGTGCAGAGGGAATATTACAATGTAAAACTTCAAGAAATAATGGAAAAAAAATGGAAATACTGAAAAAATTACAGCTGTAAGTTCCTTGACATATCTGAACATGTGAATACTCTTTTTTTTTGGCATAGTTGACGTATTTTTTTATTTTGTTTTGCACAAATATTCCTTTATCTTATTACTATATTAGAATTAATTAAAATTTTAGAAACTTAAATATAATGGTATTTTTTGTCCAGTATTTGGTAAACAATAAATTTAAAATAAAAACATATCTAAGTTTCTTTCCAAACAAATAATTTATTACATATTTCTTACTAACTTAGGTGACAGAATGAAAAAAAAATAGAAGTTTTATCGAAACCTTTTATCATATTTACTAACAATAAAAAAAAAGCGCTTCTTTTCAAACGGAAATATGATAATACAGTTTTTACTAACCAATGTCACAAAGTACGTAAATAGTACACATACACAAGCTAGCGAATTCACAGCAGTCGTTCGAATCGGGCTTCACTACCACCGTGTGATACGGGCAGCGCCACGGGCATAGTGGATCCCCTAGCGATTTCTATTCCCGCTATTTTTCCATCGCAAGAATATAACACGTTTTAAATACAAATACACGAACTTGCGACTAAAAAACTCAGAGATTATAAAAATGCAACGAGTTCTATTTTCCTTGCGACGCGACTGTCACTGCGACTAGAAATCGCTAGTGGATGCCTAGCTTTACACGAGTAAGTATTATGGTGAATGCGTTTGCTTGCGTATATGTATATCATTTAGGTAATTTGTGCCAATGGCAATGTCGCAAATTACCTGCCAATGTGTAGCAGGATAGTTTTAAACGAAAATACTTTGTAACATGTCTTTTACTAAACTGTGTGACACAATAAAAAGATAAGTGTTTCTTTCTAAACGGAAATAATATAGCTATTACATAATTAATACTAACCTAGGTGACACATGGATCAATTTATTAGATATTCATATCGTAAATTATGTCAGCTAAATTTTGTTTCACTTCCTGTCCTCGAATACGAACATGGTCGTCTTGTAAGTCAACAAAGTCGTTTTCATTATTATCAATAAAGAGTTCATCTTCTTGAAAATCTTCATCTCCCAATATTTTTGCAATGTTGTGTAAAATAAAACATGATATAATAATATTTGGAATATTTTCACTTTTAACACGACAAACATACTTTAAGATTGGAAATCGACGTTTAATTTGCCCAAAGCAGCGCTCGATAATTACTCTTTTTTGTTTCAAAAGATTATTGTAACTCCTTTTAGTTGGATTATCGGGATTGCGAAATGGAATCATGAGCCATGACTTGATTCCCTAACCTTCGTCTCCAAGAAGTACGCTGTTCCTTGTTCTTGCCATAATTTGCCGAACTTCCGAATTTTTCCAAATTCTGCTGTCGTGGACCGATCCTGGCCAACTTACATCAACACTAGTGAACATACATTTGGCGTCACAAGTTGCTTGCACATTAAGCGTTGCTTTTCCTTTCCGGTTGATATACTCATCACTATGAAAATTTGGTTTTTCTATACCGATATGCGTACAGTCTATGGCACCAATTGCAGTTGGGAAACGATATTTATTTTGCCATAAGTCCTTTGCTTCGATTATAGCATTATGAGTAGTAGGAACTGTTATCCACTGATTAGCTTGCACAACAATTCTATTAACGACGGTATTTACTGTTCGTGATACTGTTGACTGCTCTACACCAAGCTCTTCACCTATACCTTTTTGGAATCCAGGATCAGCCAGATACCTTAAACATATTTTCATCTTCTGTAAAGAAGAAAGAGCACCACCTCGCGTTTCTGTAGAAGGGCCCAGAAAATTATTAGCTAACCATTCCACATTACGATCTTCAAATCGAAATAGACTTTTGAAATCGCTATTTTGGGGAGACGACCGAGGTTTGTAATATTTCACCTTTCGCAAATTCACTACTTCGGCCATTGTGAATATTTTAGGCACTACGAACAATTTATTTAACCTAAACCGTTGTCTATTTTCAGCAGGTGAGTCTACGTCTGACTAGATGCAACTATTTTGAAGGATATGCTTATGACTGAAAGTAAAAGCTCACTTTTATTCATACCATTTACTTTCTGTCCGCGCGTACGTTTGAAAACAAAAGTTGGTAACACTGTATAAATTGTTCAAACCTCACTCTGTTTTTCTCCAGCATGGCTGAACTGTAGTGTTTTCACGGCGTCTTGTATTTTAGAATAAATATAGTTGGTTACAGTCCGCTATATAGTTTTTCTTTGTGATCAAAACATGGTCCATTCGTGCCGCATTAGTATTACTAAGTAACAGTTCAGCCAAATAAGAATTAAGCCAGTAAAATTGTGTGATATGGTATCAAAAATGCTGGTGAATTTGGAGCAGCCATGTTGTTGAATTCCATTCCGGCAGTCGACAAGAGTTGTTAGCAAGTTCCACCCCGCGTTGTCAACGGGACCTCTAGAGGTAGGAGATAAGCAATTTAAATAATAAATAGATTGAATGCTCTTGGTTTGAACTGATAAAATGGCTGAGGAAGCAGAATTAAAGGCAAAAAAGGCTTCTCTTAAGCGTAAACTTACAAGGTTTCAAAATTTTATTACGAATGATTGTGATAGAGATAATTTGGATGATGAGACTGTTTCAGAAATAGAAAGTCGTTTAGAAAATATTGAGCCATTTTTAAGTGAGTTTAATGAAGTAATATTGCAATTAAGTTCTTTGGGAAATGCTAATAAAGCACAGTTACTTGACGAGGAACAAGAGTTTGAATCAAAATATTTTAAAGTAATTAGTAAAGCAAGGTTGTATTGTAAAATATTTTACAATAAGTCAGAGCCAAATTCCGTGGCACAGTCTAATGCAAGTTTGCAACAAAGTGTAATTAATAATGTCAATAATAATTTGAGACCTGTCGTAAAGCTGCCTCCGATAACCATACCAACATTTAACGGTAGTTATTGCTCGTGGTTAGAGTTTAAATATAGTTTTAGTAGTTTAGTTGATCAAAATGACTCTTTAAATGATACACAAAAGTTTTATTACTTAAAATCATCCTTAGAAAAAAATGTTCTGGAGGTTATCCAGTCAGTCGAAGTCACAGCAGACAATTATAAGGTAGCTTGGCAGATACTTAAGGATAGGTTTGAAAATAAGGCCTTAATGATACATAATCACATTCATAGCATATTTGACACTCCTAGGTTAACTGTAGAGTCGCACAAAGAATTGAGAAACTTATATGATTCGGTAACAAAACATTTACGGGCATTAAAAAGTATGGGTGAAAATACTGACTCGTGGGACAGATTAATGATTTATATTCTTGCCAATAAATTTGATTCAGTGACACGCCGTGACTGGGAAAATTATAAATTCCAGGGAGAGTTACCAAATTTAGAAGATATAAACAAGTTTCTCAAATCTAAATGTGATATTTTAGAAAAGATTGAGGTAACTTGTCATGAAAAGGCCTCACCCTTTAGGAGACGTCATAATAGTCATGGGTTTCCAGTCGTAGATGATGAAAAATGTAAATATAAATGCTATTACTGTAACCGAAACCACAGTATATTTAAATGTGAAACTTTTATGAATTTAAATGTAGACAAAAAAATCGAGGTTGTAAAAAAATTAAAGTTAAACTGCATTCGACCATCCCACCCCTCATGGAAATGTAAATTAAGCAAATGCATGAAATGCCATAAGGCGCACAACAATATACTCCATTCTGAAAAAATTGATTTATTAAATAAAAATAAAACCAATGGTGAAAATAATTCTTTACACAACGGCCAAGAGGCACCGGCACAAACAGCTGATTCGACAGTGGCCGCAGCGGTGCGATCGACAACGAGCGATGTTGCCGCTGCTTATGATGTTTCCAGTGTTTTGCTTTTCACTGTGGCTATTGAAATTAAAGGTAATAATAATGATTTTATTAAATGTCGGGCCTTGTTGGATAATGGGTCACAGAGTAATTTTATTACCGAATCGCTTTGTGAGAGGTTACATTTACAGAGTATGACGATAAAACATGCAGTCAAGGGAATTGGGAATTCTTTAGCAAACATAAATAAAAAGGTAAATATTGAAATAACTTCTTGTGTTAATAAGAATTTTGCAAAAAATATTGTTTGCTTAGTACTACAGATAAATTGCCTATTTTTAGTTTCAATAAAAATAAATTAAATATTCTTTCTTATATAGAGCTTGCGGATCCTGCTTTTAACGTGTCACAGGAAATTGATCTTTTGCTCGGCTCTGAGATATTTTGGTCAATCTTAAAACCTGATCAGAGACTTCTCGGAGACAAGTTACCTGTTCTTCAAAATACTGAATTTGGGTGGATAGTAGCAGGCAGCATGGTAATTAACAATTTTTCGGGTAATTCAGTAAATTGTTTAAGTACCTTGCAAGGTTCGACTTTTGAGAGGGATATAATAAAGTTTTGGGAATTAGAAGAGATTGACAATAAACAAAAGGTTTTATCTGAGGCAGAAAATTACTGCGAAAGGTTTTTTGATCAGACAACGATGAAAAATAAAGAAGGCAGATATGTTGTAAGAATACCATTTAAAAATTGTGTTTCAGAGTTGGGACTTTCCCGTGACAATGCGTTGCAGCGTTTATACTCGTTAGAAAAAAAAACTAAATAAAGATGTAGAACTTAAACGTGATTATACTAATTTTATGACTGAGTACTTGAACCTTAATCACATGTCTGAATATAATAACACTAGCAGTAAGGATGAGGGGTACTATTTACCTCATCATGCAGTAGTTAAAAGTACCAGCTTGACTACAAAGTTACGCACGGTGATTACGAGTGCAGGCAGAAAGCACACCGGTTCCACATAGTACACCAAGGGGTACAAAACGAAAGCCTGAGAAAGGAGATCCAGTTGTGGGAGTCTTGGAACAAATTGGAAATGCATTGCAGACAAACACAACTTCAGACAACGTGTCTGAAACACGCTTTCAGACAAGATCAATGATTTTTCAAAATACTTAGCTGAGGAAATTAGAGACTTCCCATCTATCGATCAAAATGAATATATGGATAAAACTCTAATTCGTTTAATACAAGTGAAACGTAAAAATAAAAAAAATAATAATTCGCATTTAAGTTTATTTTAGTTTTTGAGTAGTTGCAGAACATGTAGATTAAGAGAAATAAACACTTGCACTTGACTTAGCCTTTTACTAGTTCGGTAGCCTGTGCCTGAAGATTACGCTTGCTTAACTATGGCTTAAGTTAAGCAGCGGGACGTTAAGGGCGTTAGTGGTTTATTTTACTGTCAGAGAGCAGCCTCACTCCCTGCTATGGCCAAGGAGGCTTGGGCACAGTAAATTGTAGAACTGAGAGACACCGTACAATGGTGATGGCAGCAGAGCAGAGAAAACCCGATAACAATATAATGGCCACGTTACGACAACAAAACAAGGACATATAATTAGGCGAAATGTTTCTATATAAATTTTAGTAAGCATTCTAAAATATATTCTGAAAGTGTTATGTTTCAACTTTGTACAGGGTGTCCCAAATTCGAGCCTCATCATTGGGATCTCGGAAACTAGAAGAAATACGAGGTCGGTTAAATTGAGGCAAAGTTGCGCAATTTGATGCTGATTAAAATGCCACCTTAAAAGTTAAAAAAATCCGAATACTTCCGAAGATATGTAGAGAAAAACGAATATTCGCGATTTCATTTTTATTTTTTATGACTCTATTTGGATAGATATTACAAAATAAATTTCATATTCTCATTGCTACTTTTTCTGTTCTACAAGATGGTGTTATCAGATTTTCAAACCGACGTTTCGTCTTTGAGCTGCCATAATCAACTTTGTTTTTTTAAATACGGCCCTGGATTTTTTATTACGGACTTTAAGAGCTTCTAATGTCCCAAAACCAATGATGTATCGCACTTATTCGAAAAAATCATTTTAATGATTTCCTGGTAAAATCTTACCAAAAATATGTTTTCTGTCTCTCTTTAACACATGAGGTCTTATGAAAAATGCCATTAATATGAATTTTTCGAATAAGTGCGATACATCATTGGCTTTGGGACTTTAGATGCTCTTAAAATCCGTAATAAAAAATCCAGGGCCGTATTTAAAAAACCAAAGTTGATGATGGCAGCTCAAAGACGAAATGTCGGTTTGAAAATATGATAACACCATCTTATAGAACAGAAAAAGTAGCTATAAGAATATGAAATTTATTTTGTTATATTTATTCAAATAGAATCATAAAAAAATAAAAATGAAATCGCGAATATTCGGTTTTTTCTAAATATCTTCGGAAGTATTCGGATTTTTTTTTACTTTTAAGGTGGCATTTTAATCAGCATCAAATTGCGCAACTTTGCCTCCATTTAACCAACCTCGTATCTCTTCTAGTTTCCGAGATCCCAATGATGAGGCTCGAATTTGGGACACCCTGTACGTAAATATAATATAATCACACTGTATAGTTAAATTTTACCCATTGACTTATGTGTTTTATAACATGTTGAGCATCAATCAATTATGTATCTAAGTAATCGCTGTCGACTGATCAACCAAAGAACCCTCTTGATAACTAAAAGCTTTTATGCAATGAACAGCCCAACTTTATTGGCTTGATGCCAAGCATGTGGGCACGATATACAGGGTATCCTGGATGTGTATTAATCGACCTTGATATGACAAGTTTTACTCAGTTTAGATAAGTTATACACAAAACTGTTTATAAATTCTCCCTAATATGGCTTAATTGCCAAGGACACAAGTTACTGCCACTGCCAGAATATAAATAATCTTCTAAAAACTTCTGAAATCCCAAGCATCATTGGAAGCATTCCTATTTCCAAAACGAAGTTTTGTATTTTGAAAAACACAGTCCAAAGGTAATTCTTTTCTTCACTCTCCTATAAAAGGTTCCGATTAACCTCCCCATCCACAAAGCGATCGCTACAATATACTGAGTTCTCACTTTGACATTTGATACAATTCTGAAGGCATACTGTGGCCTTCACAAAAGCATCCACAGGTCGTGGTTCAGCATTTATTGTTCGATGGAAAATTCTAAATCTAGCTACCATAATTCCAAAACAATTTTCAATTGTACGTCTTGCACGACACAATATAAAAATAAAAAAATATATATATCCTCTTCAGACCCACGAAACACAAATGTGTGCAATTTTAATTTGGTTGACTTGGCGCCATCTAGGTTATTATGTTAAAGTATTATTTGTCCCAAATTTTGCCAACGAATCATAGAGGGCGCTGAAATAATTTGTACACAAGTGTGAGTCTTGGGGCTATTTTGTGTTTTAGCCTCACAAATGCCAATGTACACATTTGTGATCAAATTATACATTCTGTGAAACAGTAAAGAAAAAGGGAAAACACGAAATTAAATTACACTTTTTATTGTCAACATCGCTTTTATTGTTTAACTATGAAACTCGATAAAACAATCGCGCTCTTTAACAACACATAAAAAAATATTGCAAGAAACACACTTGACTCGTGTACGCCTCGTACAACCAGGATTTCTGCACCTCTGAGCCTCTTTTATTTCCATAGCTTTTGGTAAGTGCAGGGCCTTTGACTTGGCAACTTCAGGGGGAGGTAATGGCACCCTTCCAGGGCGACCTGCTGTTTTTCTCTGCACGGGAGGTTCAAAACCTTCATGATCTGATTCTGATTCGGCAGTTGATATTCCTTTAATTAGGGCTTCTGCTACGCGCATTTTTAATCCAATTAAATCTAAAATGTCGTTCTTTTTTACTTTTAGAATTTGGCAATCTTTTCTGTATTGGTTCCATGAGTTAACTATTGCACAATCCATAAAGTGTTCAAACACTCTTACTGGCCATTTATTTGTTTTATGATAGCTTCTGTAAGCTGCAATTAGTCGATTCAGTAAATCAACCCCTCCCATGAAATCATTATACTGCTTTACTACATCTGGTTGGGGAATATTCAAATAACGTTGATCGGACTTTGAATATCTTCTACACTGATGTATTGGATTAACGGTGTGTGCTGAAGAGGCCATTGTTATTGCCTTATTGTCCATCCATCTGATTAGTGTTAACTTTTTGTCCTCTCTGATTTTTGATTTTATTGTTCCCCTTCCTAGCTTTTTAAGTTCATAGTCTGTCGGAAAACCAACCTTGGGAAATCTGTTGGACATGGTAGTTCCCGTTCCTGAAATGCCATTTTCCTTAAGTTTGTCCAATAAAGTAACGCTTGTAAAGTACCGATCAAAATACATGTTCGTACCAGGTGAACAAGTTTCACTCAGACGCAGTACAGCTCTACCCCCTGCACCTAAATTTTCCTTTTCAGTATCTTGTGGAAAATTTGTAGTTTTACCCTGGTAAATCTCGAAATCTAAAATAGTCCCATTTTTTGAAGCTAAAACGTAGTTTTTAAGGCCAGTTGGATTGGGTTTCCGTGGGACATACTGTCGAACAGCTACCTGCCCAGAGAACGGAATCATTTGTTCGTCAATGCTAACATTTTCTTCTCTCGGTAGCCGCAAAACTGCATTATGAAAAGAACTTATTATTGGACGAACTTTCCATAGTTTGTCGCGTTCTCGTTCTTCGTTTGAAACGTCCAAGTTATTAACAACATGGAGAAAATTTCTTATTTTGAAGTATCTATTTCTGCTCATTGCATTAGCAATCAGTGGAATTTTAAATGATTTTGACCAGTACATGCGGATTCTAGGGTAACCCAAAATACTCATTAATAGTGTTATTCCGACGTAGGCACGCATTTCGGATTCGGTTACGTTAAGTAATTTATTACAAGATTGTTGAAAATGAATATTCGTGTTTTCCGTTAGTTTTCTAAAAAACGTTTCATCGAAGTACTGATGGAAATAATCAATTGGATAGTAGTTTTTCCTGTCTTGAACATCGCTTAACAATGGAACAAACTGTGGAAAATCAGTCTCCAAATCCCAGTCTTCGTCTATGTCATGCCACTTTTGTGCAGGTGCTTTTTGAGTTTTCCGCCTCTTGCCCGACTGATTACTCGCAGGAATTTCTTTTTGTGTTCTCTTCTTGGTAGTACCTAATGTTGAATTGTTGCCAAACGAGCTGCTGACATCGCTATCGCTGCCTTCTTGAACCGGACGAATGACATTTGGGAATAGTCTGCTTAGGGGAACTGAATCTTCCTCTTCTGAAGAACTTGTGGATTCGAGTTTCTCATTAGGATTCAAATTGGTTTCTACCACTGGTGTTTCTCCATTTCTTGAAAGTTCGCTACTCGAGTCACTGTCGTAGTTGGCATTAGTAACTTGGAAGTCACTTTCTTCATCAGTGGCATAAAAGTCGCTATTTTCTAAAATTTCTGCCAATTGTTCGTCAGTAAAATAAAATTTCCGTCCTGAAAAAAAAAACCTATTATAGAGCCAACGTCCACATTTGTGTTAGTGGTTCTTGGTAGAATAATCCCAACGTACACAAATGTGTACAAATAAATTTGGCGGCTTGTGAATCATCATCTAAAATTTACTTTTGGTATAGAAGTATTTTAAACTTTTATCTAGTCTTTATGTGTACTAATTTACCACGTTGCCACCCTACATATTTAATTTTCAAGCAAAATTTGGTACTTACCGCGAACCGGTCTGCTATTGTCGGAATCAGCTGTGCTAGTAGACGCCATGACACATGCACATCCGCACCTGTTGCCTATCTAAGACAAACTAGCGTTTTCAGGAGGTAAAGAAACCGCCACGCAGAGGGAGTTATCGCCCTAAATTCAATTTGCGTAAACGGTAAGGTCAAAAAATGGGCTTGAATATTTTGTACACAAATGTGTACCGGGGGTCCGAAGAGGATATATAGTATACAGGTTAAGATGTGTTTTTAATAAAATATTTTATATATAATTGAAAACTTGTTTAGCTTCTGGCATAGGTCCATTACGTCTCCTGCTAATGGGTCTCAGTAAGTTAATAAACAAAGGAATTGCTTCATCACCTACAAAAAATCACTGACAGTTTCTGGCAAAACTTTTCCTTCAGATATCCATAATATTTTGTTTCTCAGCATCTCACCAAATAAAGTATTTTTCAACACACCTCCATCGATCTGTGACCCATAAGAGCCTATGTTAACAAATGTGAAAAAATATTTAGCATTACATGTGGCTAACAAAATAGTACTGAAATTCTTTTTATAGTTAAAGTATTGGGACCCTGAACGTGATGGAGCTTGAATCTTTATGTGTTTGCCATCAATAGCACCTAGGCAGTTTGGTAGTTGCCACAAATTACAATAATCTTCAGCTATTTTCATCCATTGCTCTTCTTATAACGGTGGTAACTAAATTGGAGAATGGACATCCTATATACCATTGCAAGTCTCTCAAACAATGTTGTAAATTGTTGACGGAGCCATCCTGAGCGCATAGCCAATACTTGGGTAGGAATCACCAGTCTCTCTGTCTTAAAGTCACCATTAATCTTTGTTGTGGTATTGCTTCTCTTTGTGAATGCTTTAATAATTTGTCAACACACATTAGCAATAATCGTTCAAAAGATACAGCAGTCATTCTTGTGGAATTAAAAAAACGTCGAAGGGTTACTCAGTTTACATTCGTCTATTAAATTGTAAAATTCCTGCTGTTTTCTATTTTGATATACTTCTTGTACCCTTGCGTTCTTCGTTTTTTTCTATGTTTTCTTTCTATAATAATAGACACCTAGAACGCCACCTAAAGCACCCAAAATATTTTTTCTTTGTAAATCCATAATGTTTATATTATTTCTAATAATTTGCACAAATTTGCAATACAAAAGTAAGAAAATAAACTCAGTGAAACAAAACAACATAACCTCCAAATTCACTCTTGTTTTTCGATTGTAAATGGGTGCACGTTCAAATGTCAATTTAGGATCGGCTTAATTTAAAATCAAATTGGTTGTAAAAGTAGCATTAACCGGTGTATTATGTCATATAAGACAATCCTTTAGTATGGAATTTTCCAGATGTTTTAAAGTTGTCTCTGGTTAAACCACTTTACAAGAACGGAGATAAGACCCATCAAGAAAATTACCGTCCTATAAGTATTATTCCTACTTATTCCAAGATTTTTGAAAAGGCCATGAGTGTTAGGATTTTGTTTTTTTTAAGAGAGTTTGTTGAGTAGTTTTCAACATGGCTACCTTAAATCAGTGCAAACAACAACCTATGATTTTGTTGAAAAAATCACAGAAGCCCTTGAAAATGGAAATCTATCAATGGGAATGTTCCTAAATCTGTTTTGACAGTTTAAAATACAACATCTTGCTTGATAAATTGGAAATATATGGGTGCGTGGGCCCGCTCTTTCATGGATGGTGTCATATCTGGCACACAGGACCCAACAAGTTGTGATACAGCGTGAAGGAAAGAAACATTTTTCTGAACAAGGGGAGCTTAAGCTTAAGTTGGCTGTTCTTTCCCTAGGGAAGTGTCATTGGTCCTCTTCTCTTTGTTTTTGACGTGAATGATCTGGCCTCTGAGATTCTTGATTGTTAATAACTTTTTTAGAAGACATAGAATAATAAGGCTGTCTCATTATTAAAAGTAAAAGATCAGGTACTCAAGGGGCTTTTTAGCTACTTTTTTAGTAAAAAATAAATACATTCTTTTGACAAGTTTTTCCAGGTACTAATTTGTTTTCGATTATAAAAATTTGGTCTAAAAATTGCCGTAGGGGAGACCGGTGTCGATTGTAACAAAATTTATATTTTATTATTTTCTGAGTTCTAGTTACTTTTTAAAACTTTCAATTTACCTTAATCACAACTGCAGCAATTCAGAGAAAACTGTTTTGAATTCTAAAACAGTACAAGTGCCGCAAATATGAGATGGTAATGCTTTTGAGGTAACAGTTACAAGTGTTACAATTGTCACCTAAAAGGTGTCAATAGTAACAGGGTCAGTGTCAATTGTAACAGATCCGTACAGTGACTTAAAAAGGTAAAGCATGACAAATGAAGATGTAAATAATAAAAATAAACATTTATTTCTTTCGCCAAATCTAATATAAAAAATAATAGAACATCAAACAATTCAAAAGGAAACATAACATATTGAAACTGAACTTTTTCATTACATCTTCTTAGATAATTCTAATAATTAACAGTCGTCGTCGTCAGAGTTACAATTTATGCAAACATAAAATGGACTTTTATTTGAACAATTTAAATGTGCCCACTTTTTGCATTCTCGACATTGCAACCAGTCTTCTGTGCTCTTAGAATATGGACCAAAACATACTAAACAGAGGGTTTTATCGTCAGAAGAATCTGAAAAAGTATCGTCTTTCGGTGCACTTTTCTTTTTGGATTATGTTCCTACTCTTCTTTTTTGCGTTTCTGATTGCAGCGATTTTTCCTTCACATTTTGAACTTGATCAAGGCTATACTTCATTGGGACGTTTTTCTTTAAATTTTGTGCTTCAATTAAAAGTTTTTCTGGTGTATCTGTTAGTATGGCCGTTTTTCGTTTCATTTTTCCTCCCTTTTTGGATTTGGCGAAATCTGCTTTTGGCAGTGGCTTAAGAATTTCAGGCGTAACTAAGAATGAATTATTCTCGGAAACTAATAGTGATCCTGTTGTCGGAGTAATGTCTGAGGCTGTGAATGGTCCTGGTAGACTTCGTAATGGACTGGTGTGTCTTATTATTGGTGATTCTGGATTTTTATGTGGATTCTCTATGTCGGGCATATTAGTCTCTGTAGTCAAATTCTCATCCTGTAGTGGTCTGTCGGTTACAGTGGAAGGAGCAAAGTCACTATCTCTAAAAATCTCTCGGTTGAAAGGCCATATACCGGTGCATGAAAAACCAGCAATAATGTTATTTGGCGTAGTGGCCAGAGGAAGCGATGATTTTACAATCCCAGGTAAATCGTAGATGGTCATACGTTTTCCTGGATTATTTTTCATCCACTGATCTGCAGCATTGTTGAAATACTTTTTAAAAGGGCCATACACTCCTCGGTCCAGAGGTTGGAGTCTATGTGATGTGTGTGGAGGAAATGACAGCAAGGTAATGAAATTATCTCTGCAATAGTCTATTAAGGAAACTGAAACGTGTGAAGAGTGGTTGTCCAACAAAATAAGCACGTTATTAGTTTCACTTGGTTTAACATGTTTCACGAAATGTTTCATTAAAGCAAGAAATAAATTTTCTTGCATCCACCCGGATTTATTTCCAGTCCCTACACATCCAATGGGTCCATCTCTAATAAAATGATCTTTAAAATGGATACGAGGCAATACAAACATTGGAGGAACCGTATTGCCAACTGCGTTGACAGCTAAACATAGCGTAACGAGTGTTCCACGTTCTTGCGAGGATATGGATCCCACCTGTTTTGTTCCCTTTTTGGCTATTACCTTACTTGGCTTTTGCACTGTAGTCACCCCGGTCTCGTCAATGTTGTAAATGTTCTGAGGTTCAAAGTGATGCCTTTCCAAAACTGATGATAGTTTAGTAAAGAAGCTGGATACGTTCTCTTTATTAAAATTCATTGCTCGTGAAAGGCTTGTGGCTTGGGGCGTGCGAAGAGTTAAATGAGAGTGCCGTCTTAGGAAAGCTACAAGCCAATCTTCAGAGGCGTGTTCAGTTTCATCCCATTTTTGGTATTCTTGAAAGTAATAGAGAAAGAACCTTCTATTGATGATAGAAAACGACTACTCCCATCACGCGATCGTTCTCATCCCTTAGCATTACTGTATTCTTGAGCAGACAATCTCGCGAACTTGAGAGAAAGCCTTATGCATTGTTGCCGAATATGTAACGTGCGTATAGTCACATTATATATTACAAATTTCCATATTTATGGCTAAAAAGAAGAAAGAAAGATTGTTTACCATATTAACCTATAAATACCGATCATATCATAATCTTTATGTTTGATACCGATCGATTCTAACGATTGGCCATCTGTTTACTCCTGAATTTTTAAATCTGCTGTGCTGTTGTGTAAAAAGGAAGGTAAGTGTGTACAAAATAATATTCAGTGGATTGAATTATGCATATTCCCATCCTATAATAATATAGTATTAAGATATGACATCGAATATCACTTTAGAATATTAAACTATTTGAAGTAGAGCTATTTCTATTCATTTGTTGTTTTTTTATATCCGGTTATATTTCTATTATATGTTTTTATAGAGCTATAATAAAAAGTATTACATATTTTGTAAAGGTGTAATAAAGTGCAGTCAGCTTTATTCATATTGGCAATGGTAGTAAATTTCAATGTCCTAATTTTTAGGAAAAAAATGTCTGGTCAGAGGGAAAGATTAATTCCAATTAGCAAAACCCAAAAGGAAATGCTAGTTGGGTTTGTACAGAAGAACCCTAATCTCAGGTCTGGAAAATTCTCTGCAGAGTTTACCTATGAAACAGCCAAACAAGAATGGGAAAAGATTTCTCAATATCTCAACAGTATTCCAAATGGATCAGTTAAAGACTGGAAGCATTGGCGTAAGGTATTTATAGTTAGGTACTTTAATTTTTCACACTCATAACGTTATACTCAAGTTATATTTTTATTTTGATTATAATCATGTTGTTTATCAACATTTCAAATATTTTTCTAAACAAAATGTATTATTAAAATTATAGACCTGGCAGGATTAAAAGAAAAACACAAAAAACAAAGCATCATTGACAAAAAAAACATGCCAATACCACTGGAGGTGGCCCTCCAATGGCCACCTATGTCATTTGACAATTCTGAAAATGAAATATTGTCGGTGATAGCACCTGTTACTATAGATGGAAATACAGAAGTACAGGAAAGCATTATTGATTTTGATGTAAGTTTAGTATTTGAGTACCAAATGTATGTTTTACTTCCTTTGAATGCATAGAAAATGGATAAACAGAGTCTTTCAAGGAGTAGGTTACTCTGTGGTTGTAAATAAAAATTATAGTGCATGAACTTCTTTAATATGTCACGATATATTTAAGACATTAGATAAAGAGCCATTTTCGCTTAAGTTCACTTAATGTAATAATCCTGTGATGTAACCATTCAAATTTTTTATATGTTAATAAATGATTAACTGGGTTTTTAGGAGACGTATGTTCCAAAAGAACCAGAAACAGCACAAATTGCTAGTCCATCGCTTGATGCACCAAATGAAATAATTGTAGAGGTTGATGAAGTCACTCCTGATGTGGAGCTGGTAACTATTTTTATTTTGTGCTATATTTAATAGAAAATTTTCTTTAGTTTGTAATTATAATACAATAAAAAATATATGTAAGGTAAAAGTGGCATGGAACTTGACTCAAAAAGTGGATTACATAGATAGTGTTTTTACACATTATGTTTTCTTACCTGAATAAACCTCAAACCTATTTTATTAAATGTGCCTCGAAATGCCCTTGTAGCAAGTTTTATTTTAAATACCTTAATAGGTTTAGCCTTAGTAGATAAATGCAATGGGTTTACTTTTATAGCTAATTTAAAATTGGTTGCACTAAATGGTACATAGATTAGAACGTTCCAGCCATATTAATACAATTGAAAATATGTCCTAAATTTCAATATTAAAATGAAAATCACAAGACAGTATATTTCACAAAAATACACTTATTTAATATTTAAAAATTATTTGTGACAACCACAGATATGCAAGCTGCTGAGTTAAAAATATTATTTTTCTAAAGCTATATACTTAGACCAAAAAATATATTTTTTCTTATCGCAACTCGTTTGATATTATAGGTAAATATTGCTTGTAAAAAACGTAGTTTTTTACTTTTAAACCAAATAAGATATTTTAATGGACCACTGAATATTAGGGTTTCAATGAATACCTAAAAAAATAGTGGAATTGTATTTCTATTTGTTTAGAAATTCCAACTCTTGTATGCAATTGTTACATTATCACTTTGAAATATATATTCTTTTAACCAGCATTAAATTTTTTTAGGTTGACCATACCTACACTCGTCAAGAACCTGCTGTGCACAGCCCTATTAAGAGAGCGAGAATGAACAAAAGTTGCAGACTCGAGCAATCTATAAAAGTAAACCAAAGTTTGCTATCAATTTTAAATCAAAGGCAAGACAAAGAACACGAGTTTTATGATGCAAAAATTGCATTTATGAACGATAAAAGGTCATACATGACAGAAAAACTTAAAATTATGCGACAGGGTATTGACATTTTAAAGAGTATTAATGAACAAATGCAAATTGTGAATAGATTTTAAAATTTCTGTATATAATGAGGCTGTATTATGTGTATCTACGAGAATCAATGTTAGTCGATAGAAGGAATTGGCATCTGGAAAACAAAAACGCACATAACTAAAAATAGGAGATTTTAACATTGAAAGCAGAATATTTATACACAAATAAATTAATACATGAATAAAACCCATATTTATAAAAATGTCTTTCATTAAACAAAGTAGTAGTTCCATCAGCAAACCCGCATTTACATGGCAAGAGATTTTATGATAGGTCTACGGTATCATTAATCAGCCATTTATCCTCTAAGTTTGGATTTGGAACCTTTGGCAAAGTGCACTAATATGGTTATTAGATTATTAAGATTCTTAAATGCCTATGTTACTTGATTCAATTTAGAACTGATGATAATCAAATAAAACTGTGACTGACTGTTAAGAAAATATGTTTATTAAAATAAAGTTATCTACAGTAACGTTGTATTATGTTTGTGCGGATTGTCGTACCCTTTGCAAATCTTCATTTACTGCTTCTTCAATATTTTCGTTTCCTACATCAAGACCATCTATATTAATGTCCATTTGAGCTGGCTCAAGGATATTCTCTGAAAGACACATATTGTGTAGGACAGCACAGGCATTTGCAATTTTTGCAGCCTTCGTTGGATGATAATGAAGAACCCTTTCTTTTAAAAGGCATCTAAACCTATTTTTCAACACTCCATTGCATCGCTCTATGGTACACCTGGCTCTTAAAAACGCCTGATGAAATCTTCCTTCTGGTGAGGCAGGATCTTCTACATCTGCTAAAGAAGTCATCAGCCATGGCCGATGTGGATATCCTAAAAACAAATCTGTGTTTTGGTACATGTATTTATTATGGCTGAATACCATAAGACGAACATTAATGTTATTTTTTTTAAGTGGTAAATGTCAAAAATAGGCTTTAACTATTTACATCAGTTCTCTGTAAAACGTGTTTTCATCAGGACAAGAATGAAAGCAAAGGTTCAAACAACCTTCTTATCTACTTTCTCTAGACACTAGACAGATTCTTACTTGCTCCCTTAAAATATTTTGTGATAAATGCTATTTGAAACAGACCTGTTAAATTTAACAGAAATTATATTTCATAGAGCTGAATACCCAGGGCCGGACGCATGGCAGGGCAACCGGGGCCGGAGCGTCCACAAACTTTGGATTAAAAAATTTTGGCATCTAAAGAAGCACCTAAAGTGTCTTTCACTTAAATATAGTAAGCCTAGCTATCAAGTGTAATAAATATTTTTTAAAAATTAGAAAAAATAGTATGCATCTTAATAATGGAAATTTGTTTTTAAATGTAAAAATAAAATAATCGAAATATATTTATTGATTGAAGGGGCCTCCACTTTCTTCATTGCCCGGGCCCAGACATCTATGCATCTGGCCCTGTGAATACCTATTGAACATGCCTATTAAGCCCCTCTAGGTGTATTATTAAGCTTAATTATATTAGATTATGCGTGCTACACATTATTTTCCTAATTTTAGATAACGAATCCTATAAGTAAGAAAGAAACGAGGAAAAGGATGTAAGTACAATTTTAGGTGTATTTTAAATAATTTCATATTTTGGATGGAAATTACGCATTTGTTTACCTACCTGAATCTCCTATAAAGAAAAATAAATCTTCTGGGATCCTTCTGTAAATTCGTTCCTATAAATTCGAAACTTGAGATTCTCTCCACACATAAGCATCATGTGTGCTCCCAGGAAATTTAGCATTTATATTTAAAAAACTTAAATCTGCATCACAAATCTAAAATAATTGTTACTTAAATATCATATCTGAGTACAAATTTTGATAGTTTCCACTTACCAGCTGAACATTTATCGAGTGGTAATTTTTCCTGTTTACATAAACATGTTCTGGATGATCAGGATCATTTTCCCATGGTGAGCTTATTGCCACATGAGTGCAATCAATACAGCCTATTATTCCAGGGAGCTGGTATTTCTGAAAAAACCTGAGTAACATAATTCATTGAGTATAGATTATATTCATCATTTTTTAAATTGTATGACATTATTTTTATAAGAAGGCTTTTCCAATGTATTTATTATCAGATGTTTAGTCTCTCACCTAGTTCTCAAATGCCTGAGTTCCTCTAAGTTTTGTGGAAATTTGGCCCAGTGGTTTAGAATTTCTGGTTGATTTAAAGCATTTGTCACTGCACTAATACTGCGGCTTATACTGGACTGACTAATGCCAGAAAATTTGTTAGAGCCAACAAGTTCTTGATAGCTGCTAGTAGCATAAAATCTTAAAGCGGCAAGAATCTGAGAAGAGGAGTATATAGGTGTTTATTTTATTACATACCTATGTATACAACATATTATTGAGATGTTGGTTCGTCTCTTACCTTTTTTTCAATAGTCCAGGCCGATCTACGAGATAGATCCTGCATAAAATGTCTTGTACTTCCAATAAGACCATTTGCTACATTTTTATTCAACCTAAAAACTGGATATTGATGTAATCTAATAAAAAAAAACATTATTATAGGTATACCTAAATAGCTTAACAAATTGAGCGTCAGACAGTTCTTCAAACGGGTCCAAACTGTTATAAATTCGCCTAGGCAAAATCTGCAGCATCCTGTATATCTTCTTCTGCTTGTATGTATAATAAAATTTCTTCGATATCCATCCGATTATCACCTCTAAAACAGCCAAATAATTAACGATCTAAATTAAGGATTAAGGAAGGATGCTCCAAAAGTCCGAAATTAGGTTATAAAAAGTAATTGTCATATTGCCAAAATCTTCGTTTTGCGCAAGTCAAAACAATTTGTTCTATCGGTTTTCAGTGATTCTACTGGGTGTAACCCAATAGAACAAAGTTCTCATGAAACGCAGGAGAAACGACCGTCTATTAATCTCAAGAATGCATGCCACATAAATTTTGACGGAAGAACGCATAAAATTTGAATGAAGTGATTGTTCTATCAAGTCAAGAATTCGGGCCCGGATTGACTATTGTGGTGACGTGATGACTCAGCGCAGGAGAAACCTAGCGCGGATCGTCGGATTGAAACGGGCCTAATATGATGTTCGCACTAAATGACGAGACGATCTCGTTGAGGGCAAAAACGTTCTAGGTCCGTTTTCTGGTGTTGGCTGGTCAACTTTGCCGACGACACAATTAGTTTGTCAGTGGGGCCTACTCTCTTTGAACTCCTTAACATATCCAGTGCCATGCCAAGCAAGGCTCAATAATGGTTTGTAAAAAAATAGGCTGCTACTAGACGAGAAGAAAACAAATCACATATGTTTTTGAAACAAACAAAAGAACGGTTGTCAATTGTGTTCCACAAAAGGTCGGTGTTGGCGCTCGAAGTCTGATTTTGTCTAAAAGCAAGAAACGACCCCGCACACATCATATGGGATTTTGCCTCGCGGTCAAATTTGATAAAATTTTAGTATGTTGTAGATTTTAACCTCTGGATAAAAAGTTATCATTGGCCCAACTTAATCCTATGACTAGTTTTAGAGATACAGGGTGTACAATACCTCGTCTGAACTAGTAAAATTCCATTTATATTAAAAAATTCACTTCTAATTAAATATAATGCTATTTAGAAAAGAGAAATGAAAAATAAAAGCGTGTGTTTATGCTTAAAAACTAATAACATTATACAGGGGGGGTGAAATAATTACAAGGTATTAAAATATATATTATGCTAGTTAGAAAGTTATACATAATATGGCATAACATTTATTTGTTTTGGTTATTTGAATTTTGGTCAATTATTGACATAGCATCATTTGGTAGCTTATCAAAAACTAAGATAGGATTGTGCAATTCATTTTGCTCTATTTTGTACCGTTTAGATTTTATGACCTGTCAAAGTAGAAAAAAGTAGGAAAATGGCCACTTTTCAAAATAACCCGAAAACAGTTGAAAGTAGTAGTGTTCCTGACAAAAAATGCTTAAAATCCCTCTTGGATCTATTTAAAAAACACCATTTTGATCCGATACACTTTTTTTGAGCCACCTTGTATACTCCAATACAATTTTTTGTAATTCCCAAAATAAAAGAGATAATGAGCTCTACTCTATCGTTGACTCACCCTGTACATATATTGCATCTTAATCAAAATCAAAATACATAGTCAAAAATGCTGATTGTCTTATTTAATTAAAATCTACCTACGCCACGTTTATTTTCTTGCTTTAAGTTAAGTTGCTCTTTTTTTCGGGGTTAGCCATGGAAACAAAATATTATTTCATATTGCAGCCATAGCTACTTAAACGTCAGTTTAATTTTTTATAGTTTTGTTGTAAATGTATCAAAATGGCATTTCGTGTGCGCTATTTGTGTTATATTTGTGAGCTTGAGGGAATTCCTCGGCAAATGAGAATTTTAGTGGGTAATGAACAGTGTGTAAATATTGCCAACCGAAGAAGACAAGAATTAGGACTTCATGAACTAAATATTGACCAAAACACTCGAATATGTTTTAACTGTAGTAATTGTGTACTAGAGGAAATTCGAGCATATGAAGACGATCCCGATCCCACAGTTTTAAAAGTGATTTTTAAGCATAGTACTCGTTGTTGTTTTGTATGTAATCAGGAAACTTTTCATAGAATGTCACTTAAATCAAGAGTAGATATTTATATCAAACGGGATATTTTTATTCCTGAAGGAACAAGGATATGTCCTAATCACTTAGATGATAATGGTTTGATTCTAGGACTCGCTCAAATTGGACTTAAATCTATTTCATGGCCCGTTGAATTAAAAGGTATAGAACTAACAGCTTTTATTACGTGTCTACGAGGCAATCTTAAAACTGTTTCTAAGTTTGAAAACAAAGACAATTATAGTGAAAATTAATTCAAAGCGTTAACGTCGCTGTCAAAAGAACAGTTCAGAGACATTTTTGAGAGATGTGATAGTGTAGAAGTGTATGATCGGAGAAGGACAATTTTAAAAAAAATTTATGTGTTTTCTGTGTAAACTTAGACAAAGACTTTCCGAAAATTTTCTGACAGCTATATTTTCATATCTTAGTCGCCAGTCCACAAGCCTCGTAATATCAAAAGTGATAAAGTCTTTAATGGAAAATTTTGTTCCATTTAATCTGGGCTATAATCACATTACCAGAGAGCAGTTTATCAGGGAACATGAAACTATTTTTTCGAATGAACTTTATCATCCTCAACCTAATACACCTAGAGCTATTGCATTTATAGACGGTACTTATATGAAAATTCAAAAAAGTAGTAATTTTACAGTTTTGAGAAAGTCTTTTTGTGTTCACAAATCAATCATTTGTTAAAACCACCCTTGATCGTTGCTCCCGATGGGTATATTTTAAGTATACATGGACTTTTCTTCTCGGACGCAGCCAATAATGACGCCAGTATGCTGCTACATGAATACAACAACGATAATGAGCTTTTAAGGCATTATTTTCAGGAAGGAGATATATTTGTCTTGGACCGAGGCTATAGGGACTCTCAAGAATTTCTAAGAGATACTGGTATTCAAGTAGAAATGCCGGCTCATCTTGGACGAAGAAGTCAGCTAACAACTGCTGAAGCTCATTCATCAAGGCTGATTACAAAATGTCATACTGTAAAGTACCAAGTTTTAATGTTGCTGAGAGACAACCTATTTTGGAATATTACTGTACTTGTCGTTCGGGTGCGAGAACTGTTGGAATGTGTTGCCATGTTTGCTAGCATAGTATGGTTTTTAGCTTATGCCCGCCGCCAACCAAACGTTCAATTTCCTATGTCTAATATTTTAGACCACGTAGAAGATACTAGAGCTCCTAACAGAAACGATCTTCCAGAAACCATTAATTAAACTGCCTAGATAGTGGTTAGTGAGTTAAAATATTTTTATAATACCTGGATATAAATAATTTTGTTGCTCGAATTAAGTTTTTGAATAATTTTTTATAGATAAATAGATTGGTAGTCATTTATTCATTTATTGGTTTTCATACAAGCTCTAACAACAAACGTAGAACGTGTCTTAGTTACTAACTAAAAAGATACATCAAAAACAGTATAAAAAAGGTCTCTGCACATAGTATATAAAATACAAAATAAATGTTATGCCATATTATGTATATCTTTCTAATTAGCATATTCAAGGTGTTGAAATATTTCAATAAAAATTATTATACGCCACTGTTTTTTTTTTCAATTTGATAATATTTTATGATTTTGTAATTCAAATTAAACTAATGATTTCCATTCAATTTCACACAATTACCAAATTAAAATACAGGAAAGATATTAACCCAGATATGCCTATTGTCCTTTTAAAAGTACGTATGCATAACATTTAAAAATTCGCGGCTAAGTTTGTTCTAACGCAGATGGCTTCACATTCAAATCACGTTCGAAGAGTATAGAATGCAATAATATCCACACGTTTAGTTTACAACTGATTGCGAGTGTGTACGCATGCAGCAAATATTGGTAAACAAAAAACATGGATGCTCCGGTGGATCTTAGATTAGTTGGGTGAGTTTTAAAATTGTGATAATATATTTTTCCGCTTTATTTATGGAAGATTTACCTTCTTACACTTCTAATTAGTTGCCCAAATTATAATATTATAATAAAAATGATATTGGAGCCGTTACTGGCTTTTTAAATGGCGGTGTCCTTGCAAAAGGACAATAGGAACATGGGGGCATTTTATGAAATGTGTTTTTATTGCAGAGGACTGACTCTACATGAATTATTGGCCAGTCTCGAGGAGGATGATGATAGTGATAACACCCCAGTGGCCATGATGCCACCGACAAATGCCTGTGACGATCTGTCCGATGTAAAGATTTGGTGTCCGTTAACAATCTACCAGGCACTCAACTCATGGCTGAAGCAGAAATTTCTGGTCACTTTGACGATGAAGACGATATCCCTTTGTCCATTATTCAGTGAAGTTGAAAAAAATCACGAAGATATGATTGGGTTGACGACGACATAAAATTGAATGAGATACAATGGCCAGTGTATTCCACCGTTAAAAATAACAAGCCTCCACTAGAGTTGTTTTACAACTTTTTCGACGATAAAATTGTTGATTTATTTGTCAAATATACTGACCTTTATGCCGCTAACAAAAACAAAAATCCTGACGTCACTTCTGACGAAATAAGGTAATTTTTTGGCATTCTACTTTTTTATTTATTAGTACAGTACACTACAGAAATTAAATTCCAAATGGTACATAAATATCAATTATTGTAAATTACAAGCGACAAGCGTAAAAAACGTAATTAGACCTACAACTAAAACTTAAACAGTACGTACAAAAACACAAGGCATCTGACTAGCAATCATTTTAGAATCATTAGGTTACCGAGATTAAAGTCGCCCTCAATTTTTTGAAACGTTACCGTAGAACAGTCAAAATCGATGGTGGCGGAAAGATATTTATTTAAATATTGCATTATTCGATTCAGTGCACTATTCCTGCCCACATCGGTACGACTTCTGTTGGTTGAAAAGATTTCAATAAGGCGCGTGTCGCGTGCAGGCACTCGAAAATTAATGAGTTGCAAAAGATCGGAGCAATCTATGTTATTAGTTATAATTTTAAAGCCAAACAAAATAATAAGAAAGATTCTTCGCTTCTCCAGGCTGTCCAGATTCAACATTAACAATCGCTGGTGATGTGACAAAGTACTCTTATCTATACCTAATTTATATAATAAGAAGTTCGCAAACTTAAGCTGAACGCGCTCAATTCGTTCAATATGAGTTTTATAATAAGGCGCCCAGATTATACAACAGTATTCCAGATGACTTCGAACTAAAGAATAATAAAGTGACTTTAGAACTTCAATATTAGAGAACTCCCAGCAGCGTCTCATTATAAATCCTGCCATTTTAAAAGATTTGAACAAAATGTAGTTAATATGATTATTAAATCGCAATTCGTTGTCGAATAGAACTCCCAGGTCATTAATTACATTAACTCGAGGTAATGGAGTGTTGGAAATGGAGTAATGATACAGTACAGGTGCTTTTTTCCTAGAAAAGGAAACCTTACAATTTGAGGTATTCAGTTCCATTTGGTTTGTTTTACACCAAGAACCTAAAATGTATATTGCATGTTGCAGGTTGAAGCATTCGTTAATATTTGTGATTTTTGAAAATATCTTGATCGTCTGCGTATAAAAGGAAGTTGTAATCTTTAAGTGAATTCGTGAGATCGTTTATGAACATGAGAAATAGAAACGGACCCAGGGACTCCGGAGGTTACAGTAATGTCTCTTGACAGGACGCCATTGATTTTAACACGTTGTATACGGTTACATAGGTAACTCGAAAACCAAGATAGTAAAGGATCTGCAATGCCGAAAGTCTTCAACTTCTCAATAAGGATGTGGTGATCCACCCTGTCAAAGGCTTTTTTAAAGTCAAAATAGATTGAGTCGACCTGGGCAGCAGCATCCACTGCAGAGCTTAAATAATGAGAATAAATGCATAGATTAGTTTGGCAAGAACGACCAGGGAGAAAGCCATCTTGATGTATTGAGACAGTACCACGAAAGCACAAAAGGAGCTCTTCAACAACTATCGACTCAAGAACCTTTGCCATACAGTCTAGACCGGATATTGGACGGTAATTGCACACATCACATCTATCCCCGCCCTTATAGATTGGGGTGATATAGGCCGATTTCCAGATACTGGGAAATTGGCCTGAATTTAGAGAAAGTTGGAAAAGATAGCATAGCGGAAAGGCCAAAGTTGGGCTACAATTTTTTATGAACAGCGGGGGATATTCATCTGGCCCTGCTCCTTTTGTTTCATCGAGGTCGGCCAGCTTCTGGAAAACAATGGTACTATCAATATCAATACTGAAAATATTTTTGTCATTCATTGGTGGACAAAGAACGTGTGCCCTTGACGTATGTTAGATTAGATTTTGTGAATACAGAACGAAAAAAATCCGCGAATAAATCGGTAATAAGTTTTGGATCATCAGTCACTGAATCATTAAATTTCATTTTTGAGGGATATCCTACTGTGTTTCGCTGAGACCTTAAGTAGGACCAGAATGCTTTTGTATTATTTAAAATATTATTCTGAGTTGACTGAATGAAAGAGTCATAATCTTTTTTTATTGCAAGTTTAGAATGTGATCTTAATTCTTTATAGTTTGTATATTCATAGGGTAACCGTGTGCGTCGATATTTTTGAAAAGCCTTATTTTTATTTTTCAAGAGTTTAATTGTTTCCTTTGAAAAGTAGACTGGATATTTTGTAGCAAGAATCCCGAATTTTGGAACGAACAAATCTATTCATTCGACAGCCAAGATCGCTTAATAGTATGTTCTTTTCGCTTATCTCAGCTTGCAATTGCTTTATCTCATTTACTTGTTGTTTAAATTTATCATTATATTCGCCAAGTTTAGCCTTAACCTCCATATTTTCTTTTCTCATATCACGAATTTCAGCTGATAGTTTCTCGATTTGCTCATTACACTGCTGTGGATTGAGTTCATCAGATATTGATGCTCTTGCCTTATTTGACTCATCCTTAACTTTTTTACACTGTCTAGAGCAGAATATTTTATAGCCCTCGATAACGCTGAATCCAGGTTTTCTTGCAAAACAGCTAGGGTGATAAACATCCTGACAAGAGACGCAGAAGTAACTGCTAAAAATTTTTTGTCTACAACAGGTAAATCCTATCTCATCATCACCATCCATAGTGCAAGATCATCAGTTGCACCCTCAATCCTCTAAGCCGCTCCCCTATCATGGGATCATTAAGCTGATATTAAAAAATTTTTACGATAAAATTTGCTCGACTAAAATGTATATCAACACATTTTTAAACGGTGAGATGTCGATAAAAAGGTTTGTTTATCCTTTTTTTATTAAGTATTTATCTTATTGCTTGATCTATTGTTCGGTGGTTTTTCCCGTTTTGTTGACTTACTTGCATAAGGACTAACCCAAACTAACCCAAACTAACCCAAAAACTCGTATTCTGCTAAATCTTGCACACACACAGACACCAAATTTCTATATTATAGATATAATAGAACGGGAAAAAAACGAAAAAAAGCGAGAACAACTGAAACGAGACTGACTGTTTAACCATATTGCTACTCTATTGGATCTTTTAAGTGGATACGCTTCTCTGCCTAGAAGAAGAATGTATTGGGAAACGGCAACTGAGACACATTTCATGATGCGGCCTTCATATCCTTAAATCTTTTTACACTGGCCCCCGTTCCACTTGAAGTTGGACAGTGCTGCAGTTTACACCATAAAATTTATTAATTGTCATTATTAACTATTTTACTTTTTTCGCTAGTAAGTACTTAATTCTGGAGACATTTTTCAAAAAAAAATCAAAACAAAAATTGTCAATTTCACACTTCAATTTCGTTCATTGACTAAAAATCATGATAGATACTTTTACATTTATTATATTAGGCACATTATTGTTTTTTTATTATTCTTGAATATTATTAATATGAAGTTAAATTTGTTTTCTCTTTACATTTTAAAAGGCTTCAATAAAAACTTTTAATCTAAATGTACAGAAACGTACTTGACTAAGGAAGTAAGCAGGTATTTAATGCAGAAACAAGCATATCTATACCTTCATTTCTTTGAATATAAAGATACCTTCATTCTAATACCATCTGACTGGTACCAGACTTTTTAATGAAATTTTAGTTTTAATTAAATCTAATCTTAATTTTGCTCTTCGATCTCTTAATTCCAGTGCCACGTATCAGAAAAAAAAACTTTCTCGGCAATTTCGCAAATAAGCCGAGAGCATGTATTAACTTTGGGATATGGGCCATTCCAACGAAACTCTGAAGTCACTACTTGAAATTTCCGAATTTTACTACTTAATAAGGCATTTTTTAAAAATATTCACAAGTATACTTTTAATTTAAAATATATTTACTTAATTTCAAGGATTTTTCTAAAAATTTATTTTTTTTTTCACTTAACAGTATGTGAGATCTCACGCCCGTTAAATGTCACAACAATGAATATGTTTTTAGGATAATATGAAGGAACCACTCAAAAAATTGCATACTTTGGCCAAGTGTGCAGCTTAGTCATGAGAACATGCCCTAAAATTAATCATAAATCAGTGTTCCGACTAGAGATCTCACTACCGTTAATAATATGTGTGTGTGTGTATGTGCTAAATAAGTCGGAAGATGGCGATACAGCTCCCTGCAAAAGCAGTTTCTATTCATTTCAGAACTAACGTGGCGGTGTGTAACGTATTTTAAAGATTATTTCGTTAGTTTTTCTGGCAAATCTAAGTGACAAATCGCGTAAAGTGCAAAACCAGCGCTTGAACGAATGCATGAGAAAACTGCGTTAGCAAATAAAAAATGATCCAGTTTTACACGCAGAACAAAAAAGGAAGGAAAGAGCGATATTTGGCTAGAAAAGAGGCTGAAAAAAAACAATAGGTGAAATGAATGAAAGAAAAAAAAAGAAAAATAAGAAAAGAATGGAGAACTCGAAGCAAAAAATCCTATCTTGGAAAGAAGAGGAGGGATTCCCTTGAAAGTGCGTTACAAAAAAACACTCCCGTCAGCTAGTCCTCTACTACAAGATGCGATAGCATCCCAAGAAAATAGACTTGAGGAAAAATTGAGACAAGAGGTTCAGGGAAAACTTAAGCAGCGAAGGAATAGAGCAGCGCTTCAGGTACAAATTAAACGTTTTTAAAAGCGACTTAGCGAATGAATGAACAAATACAAGACAAAAGCAGCGAGGATGCGAAAAAAGTTACCTGATACACCAAACAAAACAGTAACTAATATGCTAAGGACAAGAAGTTACTCCTGAAGTAAAAAAGAAGTTTAGTTTTTTCGGTAAAAAGCGGTATTTAAATGGGAGTCTTTTGAATATTTATAAACTTTTTAAAAGAATTCATCCACTCATCAAGATAAGCTACCAGAGTTTTTGTAAATATAGACCGTTTTGGATACTAAAACCAAATGTCAGACAGTGCGATACGAAAAATGGCCTTCTAAGAAAGTTGAGATCCTAATTAAAGGTGTAACGAGATACTCGTCATATGGTTTTTTCATATTTTAAGATTTCTGTATTGTAAAGTGATTTTATGCAAATATCTACATGCCATTTGGTTTCGGTAATAAGGTGAGATTTCGCTAGAAATTACATCTTTTATACATAGGTGGAGCTGTCAGTAGAATTGTAGGCGTATTATTTCTACATCGTTTTCTATAAAAATATTTTTATTATACTAGCCTTTGGATAGAGAGGGATAGTAATATCGTAATTTTGATTGATAGTCTCCCTCCTATTCATTTCGATGCGAGTTGGACCGGTATAAAAATCGAACGGCCAACGTAGTGGGTCTTCGATCTCAAATCAAGGTGAGAGCCCATTTTTATTTTTGTCGGATGTGATTTGATTTTTGCACATTCCGTTTTAAGTTATCGAATTTATTTCTCTGTTTTAGGAGTGTCTTATGACAATTTTTCAGATTATAAAAGGATTATCGAGGCTATGATCTAGTCAACAATATTTTTAGTTAAATTTCTAATATCTAGATTTATAAATTGGATTCTGGCTGTCAATTTGGTTACTTGGTTAGCCAAGGCAAGGATATTCCTAACTTCGATACTCTGGTGGAACAATTAAACAAAATTGTAAGGGAATAAAATGTTTAACAATAGATGGTACAAGGATTACCGAAATTGATAAAATATTACCAGAAGTTTTAAAACCCTTTAAGGGTACTATGTGAATTCGGGAACTAACTTGGACCAAATGCAGAGAAATGTTATGAAGACAAGTAGACTTAGTTCTGTTGTTTGCTGTGTGATGAAAATTTCATTTGCAGTCATTTTGGACTAAGAACCATAGAAATAGCAGAGGAAATGCCTAGCCTCGACGCGGAATTGGACAAGAAATTGAATCATCTAAGTATCCTTTTTTACAGTAAATTCGATTTACATAATTATTATTTTTTCAATAGTTGCAAGCTGGGAGAGAGGGAAGTTGCGAGACGATAGAGTCTAGAAAGTACTGCACATTTATTGCCTTTCCTTAACCTATCAATAGCTCCGACTACTTCTTGAGAAGTGAGGCACCACCGATTGCGTTTCTCAGACGTATATTCCTATAGCGATGAGGAAAAGGACCTATCAAAAGAAGACCTTACAAGAGAAGCGAATCTTAAAATAAACGAAAATGATTATGTCGCAGTGGAGCTTAAAGGGGAAAAGAAAACTGTCAACAATTTTATTGGTCTTGTTCTTGGTGTTCACCACAATAGTGAATACACTGTTTGGTTTTTGCGCAGTTGTGGTAAATTTACTTTTCCTAAAAAAGATGATATTTCATTAGTCATGAAAAGTGAAATTTTGTTTGTTTTGTCAACTCCAACTATTAACCATAGGCAGCAATATTTATTTAAAAACGATCTTATGATATCCTAAAGAAACGTTGCATTTTGTTCCGTTTCCAGTAGATATGTAAAACTTATCACTTGTTTAAAAATCATTATGTATTACAATATGTTTTCTTACAGTTTTTTAATATGTATAATATACATAATTAAAACTTAATATTTGATTTTAATATTTAGGTATAATGTTTCGTATGTTTTTTACTTTGTCAATGTGTTGTGAATCCACCTTAGGAATAATTCTTATCATTCTATTATAATATTACCATATATAATCATTTATCTAATATTGAAATTCTTAGACATTAGTTATATAAAATAGTCACGTTTTGGTATAACATGCGGAATCTTCCCATAATTAGCCCTCGAACACAGACAGACCTTTTTACCTACTTTTATCATCGTTTCTTAGTCACAGCAATTAAGTTAGTTGTTTAGGTCAGAAGGATAACAAACTCGATGACGAATTTTTACTATACTAATAAAACAAGTTACGTGCAAATACCCTGGGAAGATTCCGTCGCAATACCCCTAGAAGGTCTCAAAATAGTAATCACTGAGAGCGCAGTCGATGGACACATCTCGGACAAATTCACCATCAACGCGGGCGTGCCTCAGGGCGCAATACTTTCACCAACTCTGTTCCTCATCTATATTAATGACCTGCTGATCGAAACGAATAATCCTGTTTACAGTTTTGCAGATGACAGTACCCTTGTCTCCCACTTTAGATCAGAAAAACCCTTACCAGCGACTGAGACTCATCACCGCAGACAGGAACAGATTACAGCAATTAATCAAGACCTGGAGAAAGTTCAAACTTGGGGCGACCAAAATTTGGTCCAGTTCAATGCAGCAAAGACCCAAGCAGCAACGTTTACTAAGAGGGCCAATACAGCGGGCCCTGACATCACTATGGCAGGATCGACCATTCCTTCATCCTCGTCAATCGGGCTGCTGGGTGTCTCGGTCAACAGCAATATGTCATGGCATGACCATGTTGCTAACATCGCAAAATCAGCCTCCCAGAAGCTTGGTGCGCTATTTCGCAACAAGAAACTCTATACACCGCAGCAGTTGCTCTTGCTGTACAAAGCGCAAATAAGACCGTGCTTAGAATATTGCTCACATATCTGGGGTGCCGCACCAAAGCATACCCTAAAGCTGCTGGATTCCATTCAGAAGAGGGCTGTGCGTCTCGTCGGCGATCCGGAGTTGACCCGGAATCTGGATAGTCTGGAACATCGCAGACATGTGGCCGAGATGTCTCTGTTTTACAGATACTTTCACGGCAGATGTTCCCAGGATTTGCCCCGCATAATCCCGCCCCTGGCAACTCCTGTCAGACAGTCCCGACAGACGGCAGGAGCGCACCAGTTCGTCGTACAACTAGAAACACCTAGAACATCGCTTTACCAGAACTCCTTTGTCTGGCGCACTGCATCACTGTGGAACTCACTTTCAGGACATCTGCTTCCCACTAATTACAACCTACAAATATTCAAGAACCGTGTCAATCAACATCTTCGCACACACACCGCTCGTCGAGCGCCATAGGATCTCCCTTTAGTGTGTGTGCCACTGCCATAAAAAAAATAAAAAAATCAATGGCGTAACAAAAATCCTCTTGTTGCCTTTTTAACTTGTTAATATTATAATCTTTTACGGATACGCCACTGCATTTACAGAATAAGGGCCCTTATAAAAAGGCTAGTTATAATAGAGAACGCACTCTTTTTCCCTAATTTGTCTGCCAAGACAACAAGCCCAAACGAGAAGGCGGCCAGTATTTCTGTTAAAATAAAAGTTTTAAAATAAAAGTGTTTAAAATAAAAGTGCAACTCTAAAAATCCAAATCCAACTCCTAAAAGTAAGGAAACCTAGCTAGGTACCGACGGGTACGCAACATTGGTGGCAGCGGTAAACATCGAAAGGATATTTGAAGAAGCGTATAAACGCAGCAAATATCTAAAAACGGCAGAACTGGAGAAACTATTGGAAGGAGCGCGGAGACGCAGCAAAATAGTTCAAAATTCAGCGAAACTAAGCAAGCAAGTGAAGACATCCTACATTAATTGCAACACCTACGTGATCTTCAGAGAGTTCCTGAGACAGTGCGCGAGTGTCGAGCAATGAAACGGTGAGTCTTACTTGATTCCATTAGTAACGCTGATACGTTTTCCCTAGTATTTTAAGTTAGTTCGTAAGCAATTTTACCATTTTTTATAACTAATTCTTAAGGTTAGAGAGTGCAAATAGCACAAATATTTTAATTACTTATCAAATAAAAATTTGAAATGGCTGGAAAAGATGCAATTGATATTTTAAACCAAATCGATTCATTTGATGGCTACGGGGACGGTAATTCTTTACAATTTTTTTTAATGAACTGTGATGCTATGATGGAAATAGTTAAAGATACACAAAAGGATAAACTGGCAAAATTAATTTTTGGAACAAAACTAAAAGGCAAAGCTCAAGAGGTAACGCATGCAACACGATTTTTTTAAGATTGAACCCCAAAATTTTTTTTTCCAATTAATTTAAAAAAATTGAACCTAGCCCCGGAGAGTCGCGTTACAAAGCCCGGCCCCTGTCGTGGGGTCGTTTGAGCGCCACCCGTTCTAGCCAGCTAAACGGAAAAAGCTCGGCAGGTGTTGTACCGAGTGGCTAGATTCGCTCATAAAATTAACCGGTTCTTAATTTCGAACTATCAAAAAAAAAATATTTGAATATCAGAAAAAAAAATAAGAATAATTAGGGCACTATAATCAACCAACTTAACCTATCAAAAAAAACACAATCTAAAAATTTAATGGACACTATATTTGCTACTAAATCCTTTTTTTTTGCAAACACAGCAACAATCTATCTGGAGAAAATGGTTATACTAAAAATGTGGTAGAAGACATGCCTTATCACTAAATGCACTAAACTACTTATCAAAGTGATCACTTGGCGCAGACTAAGCTTCTTACAACTAGGTATGCGTGCGCTAATAGCGGCACTGATGGTGATAATAGGCCGCAATGAGCGGACACAATGATTAGATCAAAAAAAAACTTGAGAAGTTAATAAAAGCAACAGATCAGATTAAAACTATGGTTAGCTTGATTCATATGATAAAAAGATAAAATTCAGAGCAGTTATATCTGCCGACTAATTAATGAAAAGAATGAAATTATCCAGCCAGCACTTAACTTTTAAAATGAGAAAACAACTCAAAGCAATTAGATTAACTGGTCCGATAAACCAGTGAATAAATGTAAATTAAATTAATTAAAATCAATGAGCTACCTCAATTCAATGTTTGATTTATATCAATAAAAGAAAACGAAGAGTAAACATAAGACACAAAACTTATACCCAAATCCCGTCGTCGAACTCTGTCGATGGCCTCTAGTGCGGGAACCACCAGTTAAGGCCTTTCGTCAACCTTCCAGGGAAAAAAAAGGTTGTGGACCTGCTTCCGGCCTTTCAGCGAATAAGTTGCAGTTCTTTAACTAAAGTTCTGGCCCAGCAGAAGAAATTGGTTCATCAAGTAAACTTCTGCCCAGCAGAAGAAGTTCTGGCCCAGCAAAAGAAGTTCTGGCCCAGCAGAAGAAGTTCTGGCCCAGCAGAAGAAGTTCTGGCCCAGCAGAAGAACCCTGAAATAATCCAGTACGCATTAAATGAAGCCCCCTTACTTTAATAAAAATCATAGACCCCCTTACTTTAATAAAAAAATCATAGACCCCCTCCCTCTTTGCATAAATACATCTTCTTTATAAAACAAATTTTCCCAGACAAAAAAAACCCATGGACTTACAGTGCAATAAAGCAAATAAAAGAGATATTAAGGTTCCGGCAACTTGAATATAAAAAGATAGATATGAATCACCCCTAAAAGAATATATAACTTCCCCATATGATCAAAATTAAAGTTGCATTAAAATAAAAATTCGGATCAGGTAAAATGGAGTAGATAAGATAACACATGGGAAAAGCAAATGGCGTTATGTGCACAAAAAAAATAAAAGGTAGATAAGCAGTCAATTTCATTAATTTATGCAAAAATGGTAGCGATATTTACCTCACTCGGACTTGAGGGTGTATTAGGGGAGATTCGACGGTCTCGGTCTTATGGGACGAACGTGGAAGCCGCTATAAATAATGGAAACAAAAAAAATTTAGCAACATGGCGGTCAAGTGCTTCATAGGCCACAGAAAAAGGAATCCAGAGAAAATGCTTACCTAGTACAGCATGTAGAGCCCGAAAAATCGGTCGTGTTAAAACACAAACAGAAACCGCACAGCAAATCCCCTATCAAAGGGTTGTATTATATCACAATACTCAAAACGTGCAGTTTCTCGCTATACTGGCAAACGTTCCCCAGGCGAGCAAAACTAGAAAAGACTACTCTAACGTTCCGTCTTCCGTCAATTTGCCTTAAATTAAATACGGCGACACAAGTAGTAATGGGCTGAAAACTTGACGAGTGATTCGATACAAGGAATAATTCTAAGAAAATAGACGCCTTAATTATCGCTTATTATCATGATAAATGACGGCGGAAGCCACGAATAGTGAGCTAAAATTACATTCTTCCAGAAAGGCTAGGAAATGCTCTGACAGAAATAATAAACCTTCAAAAATCTAAATCGAGAATGAAAAACGCGCGATACCTAGCCCATTCCTATTATTTGGCATAAACCTTACAAAAAAATTGGTCAGCTGTACCGAACGAGAATATATTTAAAGCAGAGGTCCAAAAACGATCTCCGGAACATCAACCTAGGGTTCTCAAAAGATAATAGAATATTCAAACTGAAATTAAATTATGGTTCAATAAGTCAAATGCAGCGTATTTGCAGGCTAACAGAATTCTTTAGAAATATAAATCGACTAGCTGGCTGTTACGATAATATAAGCCAAGTTAACTTAATAATAAGATACATACATCGCTTATCAACTAAAATAAATAATCACAATGGATTCTAAAAGCTAATACGAATATATAGCTAATCTATACTTAAAATATAGTTAATTTTACATTAAGAAAAGAGGCAGTTACAAGCGAATTATTAAATTCAGAATTAATAAACCGATGAGTGCAAAATACAGCATAATTTTTCCCTAAATGCGGCATATAAATGAAATTTTAAAATTGGCAAAATCGAACTGTTACAACTCCCCCTCTCCTTCAAAATGAGGGAAACTTAGAGGAAGTTAACCGACGATACAAAATTAATTGAGGTAGGTAATTCAAAGCACTTATGTGACGTACGGGTGTACCCTACAGCTAACCTATAGCAAATTAAAGTAACTTCAAAGGTACCGCATAAAAAAAAAATTGATAAGCCAAAACATTACTGACCACCAGCCAATTTAAATGTCACCAATTTCCAAATTAAATTAGTACATTAAGCTTTAAAAAAAAAAAAACTAATAAGAAAATTAAGTAATTAATATATATAATAACATAACTGGAACAATTTCCAGAAGCCAAAAATAAATTGAACCAACCAGAACTAAGCAATAATAGAATATAAACCTATATTCAACATATAAACCTATATTCAACATAACAGGCATACGTCACCCCAAACACTATGCCACGGTCAGCGATGGGATACTCAGGGCGTGCTCAACCCAGAGTAGAAAAAAAACTGCAGAGCAAAGAAAATCAAGAAAGGTCGGAAAATCGACAAAGCTAAGTAATAAAGTAAGTAGAGAAAATTAAAAACAAGGTAAGTTACTTACAATTACAAGTAACTGAGAAGGATAACGGTGAATGCAGAACAGCTTTCTCAAGGCTGCTCTAGCGAACAACAGTAGTAAGCGACGGAAGGTCAGCGTTACTACAGCACTCTGTGGGCTTTTACCACAACCAGTATCTCTGTGCAGAAGAAATTCTTTACCAATTTGATGTAGGCAACCATCAAGTTTCGCGCCAAGCCAGTTACCTACAACAAATCAATTGCCCCAACTGCAGAGCAAAGAGAATAAAAAAAAAGACAAGTCCAGGTAATATCCCAAATAAATGGTAATGTAACCGTTAAGTCACAAAGTTCTAGACCCAAAAGTGATTAATACTCTGAGCAGTAAATCCAGATACATCTGAAGTAACACAAGTTACATTGCTCAAGTATAAAAAAAAACTCAAAGGTAATGGTCTAAGCAGGAAAAGCCAGCATAACTGAAAAAAACCCGAAGGTTAGTCTACTTAGGCCCAAAAAAAAATCATAGTCAAAAGAAAGGTAAGCAAATCAACGAAAAAGCAATCATAAAAATCAGATAATAAGATAAAGGTAACGAAACAAATTCAAAAATAGATAACCAAAAATCAAAGCAAGTAACTATCAAGGTAAGTAAATCAACTAATAAAGGCAATCATCAAATCAGACAACAAAGTTATGGTAACGAATAAAATTCAAAGATAGATAATCAATCGAATCAAATAGGTAACAAGGTAAGTAAATCAACTAATAAAGGTAAACACTAAAATCAAACAATAGAATCAAAATCAAGGTAACGAAATAAATTTAAGAAAAATAGCTAATCAACGCTCATACCCACAGTATAACAGTTTTCAGCGACCCATAAAAAAAACAATATCAGATACAATAGTCACAATTCGGTGTCAAATTCGGGGGGTTGTCATAATCAAGAGAATAGTCAAATTCGGGGAAGTCATAGCCAGGTGTGTCAAATCCGGGATATTCGTCAAATCCGGGAAAATGGTCACAATTAGGAAAACAGTCAATTTCGAGAAATTTGTCACAATCGAGTAAGGTCACAATTCAGGGTAATTTCCAAGCAAAATGCATACAGATAAGAATTAATTTTTAAGATAGCTTATAAACTCATAGTAAAAATTCAACAGAACAATGTGGATACAAAGAATTGACAGAAAGAAAAAAAAATAATATCACAAATAAATCAAGGTAGATACAGAATAATAAAAATAACCATCATTTAAGACAATTTCAATTCAAGGAATAGAAATACAAATTGCTCAATAATCTTGTTTGGATCAGTTAGATGGACCATCAGAACCGGAATCGATGTACACCGGTTTCAAGTCTTGAACATGCCAAATACCCTTGCTATTACCGTGTTCATCCTGGAGTTCGTACGTACACGTACCGGTTTTCTTTTTGATCTTAAATGGACCTAGGAACTCAGGAGCCAATTTTGAGCTAAAACAATTGGCGGCGTTAGAGAGCACGTTATTTTTACGCCATACCTCTTGACCAGAAACAAAATTGACCGGACGTCTTCGAAGATTGTATTGGTGTCGATTTCTTGACTGTGCCGACCCAATTTTCTTATGAATTTTCTCAAAGAGCTGTTTAAAAGTTTCGATTCGTTTTCGAATGTAATTTTGACTGTCCGTCTCGGCCGATGGAATGCCTTCGGTATAATCTTGCCTAAAAAGTTTATGTTCCCTCCCAAAGTTCACTAGATAGGGAGTATAACCAGTAGTTTCGTGACGTGATGTTCGAATAGCACAACCAATAGATGGAAGATTATCTTCCCAAGTTCGATGATCGTTTTGGTTGACGTAAGATCGCAACATGCTTTTGACGACTCTATTGACACGTTCGGTATGATCAGCACGAGGATAATAAGATGCAGTATAGAAAATTTTGACCTTATACTTGTCACAAAGAGATTGGAATTCTTTGGATTTCATCTGAGTACCATTATCACAAGTTAGATACTGTGGAGCCCCATAAATCTAGAAAATGCCCTGTTCTATATGTTTGACTAACGTTTTCGCTGTAGCAGAACGGCAAGGGAAGAGAACGACATATTTACTGAAGTAGTCGGTAACTACCAAGATGTGAGTATTGCCCTGTTTTGAACGAGGTAATGGTCCTATAAAATCTAGACTGATGGACTGCCAAGGTTCCCGAATATCGGGTCGATTACCCATTAAACCTGCAGGTGCTTTTTGCTCCACCTTATTTTGAGCACAAATATGACAAGATCGGACATACTTAGCAACATCTGCTCTCATCTTAGGCCAATAGTAACGTTCAGCTATTTTCCAAAATGACCTGAAGTTGGAAGATCATGACAGCGAACCAGGACTTCTTTTCGATGATCTTTTGGCAAAACTATTTTCCAAGAACTGGACTGATCAGGGAAGTTGGGACTGGTGGTCTTAACAAATTTAAAAAGATTACCACTTTCAACTCTCCAACAAGGGAATTTATCTGGTTGTTCTTCCAGCTTTTTCAACATATCGACATACCACTTATCAGAAGTGTTGGAGTAAGAAGATAACGAATCCTCCACGGCTGCGATATCTTCTGTCAAAACTGGTACGGACCTAGATAGAAAATCTGGCACTATATGCTCCTTGCCTTTTCGATGGATTAGTTGAAAATCATAAGGTTGTAAACGAAGTGCCCAACGGCCAAGTCGACCCTGCGGATCCTTTAAATTATGTAACCACAATAGCGAGTGATGGTCTGTGATTACCTTGAAATGAACTCCCTCTAAATAATGCCTAAGTTTTTCCACACTCCAAATCACTGCAAGACACTCCTTTTCAGTGACTGTCAACTTCATTTCCTGCCTAGTAAGGGAACGTGAAAGATAGGCAATTACCTTTTCCCCATCATCGAATTGCTGGGTTAGAACAGCGCCTAAGCCATAAGAAGAAGCGTCAGTTTGAAGGGTAAACATGCGGTTGAAATCAGGACAGGACAAGACTGGAGCGGTAACAAGAGCTTCTTTAATTGACCTAAAGGATTCCTGACAATCTGGAGTCCATTCCCATTTTATGTTCTTTTTGGTAAGCCGAGTAATAGGGGCAATAACAGAGGAAAAGTTAGGAACGAATCGTCTGTACCAGGAAGCGGTCCCAATAAAACGTCGGATCTCAGTCACATTCTTTGGTGGTGATATATTAATAATAGCCTGCACTTTTTCTGGATCGGGCCTCAATCCTTTAGAATCCACAACATAACCAAGATATTTTAGTTGGGGTTTGCAAAAGTGACATTTCTCTTGAGAAACCTTTAGTCCGGCTTCTTCTAAACGATCAAACACAAGACCTAATATCCTCAAATGGTCTGAAAAAGTCTTGGAAATAATAATGATGTCGTCTAAATAGACCATGACGTTGTTTTCTAAGTCAACACCTAAGACACGATCGATGATACGTTGCCAGGTAGCAGGCGCATTGGTTAAACCGAAAGGCATGCGCAGAAAATGGAACAGGTTTCGACCTGGAACAGTGAATGCGGTAATCTCACGAGAAGACTCATCGAGAGGTACCTGCCAGAATGCTGATTTTATATCAATGGAGCTGATATAACGTGCGTCGCGGAGACGGTCTAAAATGGCTGAAATATAGGGAATGGGAAAGCTGTCCTTTTTAGTAATAGAATTGACCTTTCTAAAATCGATGCAAAAGCGATAATCATTGTCTTTCTTGCGTACTAAACATACAGGACTAGACCAGGGACTTTTCGATGGTTCTATTACACCTAGCCTTAACATTTCATCTATTTCCTTATCTATAATCGCCTGCTTGAACGGAGAGACAGGGTAATAACGCTGTTTAATAGGTCTTGAGCCAGGTTCTAATTCGATTACATGCTCAGCTACTTTACAGTAACCAAGACCAGTACCCATTAAAGAAAATTTCTCCTTTACCAGCGAATCAAGAGCGGATCTTTCAGAAACAGACAAAGAATCACCATCCACAATACTACAAATTTCAGGAAATTTATCTGAAAAATGCCAAACATTCTGTCTCAGATCAGGTACAATGTCCATGGCTTTCCAAAAATCGATACCTAAAATAAATCTATGAGCTAACTCTGGAAGTACTAAAATGTCTATTATACGTGTCCTATCTAACAAGGTTACAGGTGTCTGAAAATAACCTATACTTGAACAGGTCTGGCCATTAGCAACGGTACATGTGGTCTGATTTGTAATAAGTTTTAAACCTAATCCCTGCAAAATTTCTAAACCAGGTTGACCAACAATAGTCCGAGTAGCTCCGGAATCTAGTAAGCCTAAAATAGGGTGACCCAAAACAGATATCTCCAAATATGGGCGCTCATCGCCGTGTGCATGTGCAATAATAAAGTCCAAAAAATTCTTATTAGGAAAATTAATGTCATTGGTCGGTGGAGTGGAAATAACAGGAGAGGTCTGCCGACCTAACGACTCTCCCGAATACCGTTTCCCGAACTGGAACACTTTGGACAGTTTCTAGTAGTCACATCTGGAGTACCACAACGATAACAATGGATCTTCTTACTGCTAGGGCATTGCCGATTTAAATGGCCTGTCTGGTTGCAGTTCCAACAAGTAACTGGACGTCTAGGAAAAGATGGTCGTTCTACTGGTGCTCGTGCTGCTGGTAATGCAACTTCATCGATGGGCGGTGGATGATCACTATATAAGCTAGAAGTAGATGCATCAGAAGCCAAGAAAGCGAAATCAGGTTCGACAAAATTTTGTCTCCTCCTAGATGGTGGAATATAATGATCAGCTCGGTACTTTTTAGCTTCAAGCTTAAGGCACTCAGTCTCTAGCTCCTCCAATGAATTAACAACAGGAAGCTGAGTTGTGTAAAATGGAGACAAATTCCTAGAAATGATATCCAGCTGAACATCGTCAGACATACCTCCATAACGCCTAAACAAAGCACTCATACTAGACAAATAATCAACGATACTCTCAGACTGGTCTTGCGTTCTTTCCAAAATTTCTTTAAATAACCTAGCTGGTTCAAAATGTCTACACAGATAAACTTTTCCAGTTAACAAACCTAGCTCGATTAGCACGGAACCAATTCAATGCTCTGCCAGAAAACAAATCTATCGCTGACTCAAATAATTCCTGTTCAGATATACCCCTACCAATACGTAACTCAGAAACTCTTTCTAAAAAGTTGTGAGCTGAAAGTTGTTTGCAGTCACCCGAGAATTTAAGATTCCATTTTTCAACACGAGTTTTAAAATTACTAGAGTGACATGAACGCATTTTAGTTGGCGTGGAATTAGTTGGTGGTTTATTAGAATTTAAACTAGAAACAGAAGAGTCAGAATCTGATTCGTCTAACTGCGTTTTACTTAACAAAGCACTCAAATCTTTATCCGATTTCAACAGTGAATCTAAACTATCTAAAGCAGATAATATTTCTAGCAAATAATCAGATCTAATTTTTAACTGTTCTTCTTTAAGATTAGCGGTAAGTATTCGATTAATTCGATTCAACAAGTGAACGAGACGTGATTGAATACGTTCAAAATTAGCTTTAGACTTAGTGTCTCCTGTTAAACTTTCTACTGAAGTTTGGAGATCTTTTAATGTTGCTAAAATATATTCGATTTCACTGTCAAATTTAAGCTTATATGGTGGATAATTTAGAGGTTTGCCTTTCTTTTCTAATTGTAAAACTGGACGTAAAGCTGCTCTTAATTGTTCAACAGTTTTTGAATCATCAGCTGGTAAACCACGAATACTAAGTTCATAGACAAGCATCTCTTTCCTAAGATAATTAACTATCATATTGTAATCCATCTTTACTAACTCAATAAGATAACAAAAGATAACAAAATTATAAACGAATAAAGAAAATTAGCAGGTAAATATAAATCAGCATAAAAAAAATAAAGGTAGCTGTCCTCTTCGGAGAGCTCAATATGTAAATCAATGCGCAATATAGAAATATCAACAAAAAAAAATAAATCACCTAGTAAGCAATCAAATAATAACCATGAAATAACAATGCTGGATAAATATTAAATCACTAGTTATCAAAATAATATGCAACAATAATACACAATGCTACCAATCAATGAAAATCACCTGGAAAATAAATCTAATAAGGCATACAGGACATAAATTAGAACAATTTGCAATTTATAAAGAAAAGGTCTCTCAAAAAAAGATAGCCAAATTTGCAATTTTGTAAAGAATAGGTCTCCTCAAAAAAAAATTAGCCCCACGTTGGGCGCCAAATTTGCAACACGATTTTTTTAAGATTGAACCCCAAATTTTTTTTTTCCAATTAATTAAAAAAAATTGAACCTAGCCCCGGAGAGTCGCGTTACA
>MU189020.1:16533-55998 GCA_016904865.1 Pissodes strobi | reverse complement strand
TTGCGAGCGGTGTTGCCGTGTCTTTCTCTAGAAGTCCAATTCCCTCAACGTTTTCTTATTAACAATTTTGTTATGCAACATATAATACTAAATTTGTATATACATATTCTGGAAATATTTCCTACTATACGGAAAGCAACATAAATCTAACGCGGCGTTGCCACAGTAAAATTTAAGTCTTTATTTGCTAAAAATCTTCAAATGAAGGAATCTCATTGTTTTAAATGGTGGAAATTTCGATTTTTTTCAAATTGCTGCCTTATATTCTGCTGTTTCACAGGAGTTAAGTATTAAAATGGAAAATACTTTATTTTCAAAAATGTCACTTTTTAGCAAGAGATAACTTTTGTACAGTTTTGATAAATGTATTTAGGTATGCTACCAAAATTACGGAAAAGCAGCGGCGTACCACTTTTTTTTATTGTTTTAATTAAATCTCTTATTAGCGTCTCAAATTATCATTTATTGCTCTAATTTACAGGGTCAGATTGAATCCAGAACGTAACAAAGCCACTGAAGAAATGATGTATTGTACAGTTATAGTAAGATAATCTCAATATTCTTAAATTGACGTCTCTCGTTTTAGAACATAAAGGTTTTGGCAAACGTTGGGATCCAACGTTATCAGGGAGGGGGCATGTATAGACAATTAAAACGCATAAACTACTTAGTAAATATCACCCTGTCCTAAGTTTGAACTTGAACTATTATACAAACATTCAAGACATTCTAGCAAAAAATGCCAAAAGTCAACTTTTGATCAGTTTTGATAAATGTATTTAGTTATGCTACTAAAATTACGAAAAGGCACATTACTGCCTTTTCGTAATTTTAGTACCACAATTTTTGTTTTAATTTAACATCTTATTAACGTCTCAAATTCTCAATTTTTGTCTCTAATCTACAGAGTCAGATTGGACTTAGTACGTAACAAAACCACTGATGATATTATGTATTGTCCAGTTATAGTAAGATAATGTAAAATACGACACGTCTTCTCAAATTGAGGTCTCTCATTTTAAAAAATAGAGGTCTTGCCCAACATTGGGGTCCAACGTTATTAGGGAGGGGGCATGTGTAAGCTATTAAAACGCCTAAACTACTAAGTTGATATCACCCTGCCTTAAGTTTGAACTTTTACTTGGAAAATATTATATAAACATTTAAGACATAAATATCGCAAATGAGCAGCGCCAAAATCTATAAACCTTAAAGTTGGCGGTAGTCAGTAGTTTTTATTACATAAATATTGATGCGAATTATCAATTCGACAGATTTTGTTTCGCACACAATCGCAATCTAGAGATAAAGCTGTAATATTATTAGGATAATTTGTAAAATTAAGTTTTCTTTTGTTGCATGAATATTCCAAGCACTAGTGGAAGTCCATACCAGTATCTAGTAGGTGTTCAGGTATAATACTGTCAAACAGATTAAGGGCGTGTCAAACCATTTTAAGACGTAGACTACAGTGGAAGCTGGGCAAGGAAGTTACAAAGGGTCAGATTGAATTCAGAACGTAACAAAACTATTAATTATATTATGTATTGTACAGGGTTATCCAACGAGGACTTTAACAAGACGATTTTTTGACTTTCCTGTACTTTTATATAAAAAAAAACTGAAATAGCCATCTTATGTAATTTTCTGCCGCGAATTCGGATATGTTCAGCAAAAAACAATTGAACATCAAATAAAAATGCTAGGGCTCACTTTGATATTTTTTTAAATGGAACACCCTGTATATTACTACATTTTTGGACTCTCTAGAAAAATCTAAACACATTTTGTGTATAATATCCTATACCTATCTTTAGCTGTTTACCAAATATTGACAGATGAAAGTCGGGTATTTTGACACTTTGACAGGCTCTAAAATCTAAATCGCACAAGATCAAAGAAAACGGTTTGCACATTCCTATCTTAAGTTTTCATAAACTATCGAATGACAGTATCTTCGAACTTAACCTGCGGATAAAATTAACCGGAACTTTTAAACCTCCGGTTAAATTCAAAGTTACAATCATTCGATGGCTTATGAAAACTCAAGATAGAAATGTGCAAACCGTTTTCTTTGATCTCGTGCGGTTTAGATTTTAGAGCCTGTCAAAGTGTCAAAATGCCCGACTTTCAACTGTCAATATTTGGTAAACAGGTAAAGATAGGTATAGGATATTATACACAAAATGTGTTTAGATTTTTCTAGATAGTCCAAAAATGTAGTAATATACAGGGTGTTCCATTTAAAAAAATATCAAAGTGACCCCTAGCAATTTTATTTGATGTTCAGCTGTGTTTTGTTGAACATATCCGAATTCGCGGGAGAAAATTACATAAGAGGGTTATTTCAGTTTTTTATAATATAGTCCTCGTTGGATAACCCTGTACAGTTATAGTGAGATACTGTAAAATGCGATATACCTTCTCAGATTGTTGAAGTCTCTAATTTTAAAACATAAGGGACTTGCTAAACGTTGGGGTCCAACGTTATCAGGAAGGGAGCATGTATGAATTATTAAAACGCTACTGAGTAAGTATCCCCCTGTCCTAAGTTTGAACTTCAACTTGGGAAATGTTATATAAAAATTCAAGATATAAACATGCGAGCGAGCAGGGCTGGCAAATATTATGAACCTTAAAGTTGCAATGGTCAACACATTTTTTATATAAATTTCCAAGCAAATCATCAGTTCGACAGACTTTGTTTCTCACCCAATCATAATTTAGAGATAAAATTGTAATATTAAGATAATTTGTAAATATATATTTGTCTTTGTTGCACGAATATTTCGAGCCCAAGTCTCTCTAGAAGGTTGTCATGTATAATACTCTCAAACAGATTAAGGGCGTGACAAATCTTGCTAAGAGGTAGAATGCAGTGGAGGCTAGGAAAGGAAGTTACGAAGGGTCCGATTGGATTCAGAACGTAACAAAACCGCTGATGATATTAAGTATTGTATAGTTATAGTGATATACTGTAAAATGCGATATATTTTCTCAGATTAAAGTCTCTCATTTTTAAAAATATGGGTCTTGCCAAACAAATATAGTAAAATAATGTAAAATTCGATATGTCTTCTTAGGTGTCTCATTTTCAAAATAGGGATCTTGCCAAACATTGGGATCCAGCGTTATCAAGGAGGGGGCATATGTGAACTAATAAAGCGTATAAACTACTAAGAAAATATCACCCTGTCCATAGTTTGAATTTGAACTTGGAAAATATTATTGTAACGCTCAGTTCTCACCCAAATACAAACTTAATTTACATAAATCTACAAGTTCACAATAATCTCCAAGTTCACAATCGGTGGTACAGCCTTTAGTGAAGGAACAATGGCGGCCCCCAGCATTTAGACAGTGGAGAAGGGTCGTGGTGAGTTATAATGCCTGAGCGCCACGCGGTTAACTTATCGCCATGTCCTGATGCTGGATCTTCAGTGAGATTCGACCAATAACCACGAATTGCTCTCCTCCCCGCTGTAGCCTATTGAAAAACTTGGAAGGGGAAACAAAAAGAAATATCACCCCAATTAAACAACAATAACAAGTGTATATTCAGTATTGGTGACTATACTTTTGAATTAGATAAGAAAAATAATTGCTACAAGAAGAATTTCTTGTATATGTAGCTATGACAATTAATATATAAATGTATGCTAAAGAGGGAATATTAAAAGTAAAGGTTTAAAGTTTAAGTAGTACTTTATGTTATATCTCCGGCGCCCAATAAATACGAAGACGTGATCACGTGTCGTTTACTTGCACTTGTTTGGTGCTATCAACCGATACGGTACAAAAATATGATAACTTCTTCCACTTCTACACTCTAAATAAGACTAATCAATAAGCGAGAAGTTAACGTGCTAGTTCAAATGTACTAGAGATTCATGTAAATAAAATATTCATTAATGTAAGTACAATATCGACCTATTAATTAGTATCTGTACCAAAGGTAAACCTGCATGAGTAACGCATCGATATGCTATGTTGATATATGAACAGTTCCAAACATATTTATAACATACAACGCTGGAAAATATAAAACACGCAATCAAGACTAAGCTCAAATTAATTAATAACACGCCAATACTATCCGGATTAGCTGGATAATCCAGTATACCTATGCTAACTATTGAGAATAATACGTTAGTCCCAAATCGCTCGAGGGTAGCTATATTTTAAATCAAGCAAAACCATTAATCACCTTCATTAAACAAATTCACCCGAAACTTTAATTTAAGTAACCCTAAATCACCAATAAAATAAAACACAATGATAAAATGAAATAAAGTAAAAGTCCCAAAATACACTAGATAATATCCTACAATAAGACTTATCTGATACGTTATCAAGCCCAAGTGAGTTCATCCAGGATCCAGGTGTTCGTCGAATCACTGGAGCGTCAAGGTCGAGAAGACACACTCCGTAAGCGTTGAGGCTTGGATCAGACAGCGAGTCACGCAGTTAACTTGATGGTTACTCCGAAACCACGTGTAGTTCGGAGGAGTCTCAGTATGCAGTCTGGAAACCCAGGAAGGAAACCGGGACGTAAAAGGACAATGGAAGGCCCATAAAAACCCAAAAATCCAGGAATAAAAACCCCTGAAACAAACAGGGCAAATTAGAAAGGTGATCAAGCCAAAATATGAAGGAAACAGGTACGGAACCTCAACAAATAACAGATCAAAACAATATCTGTATCAAAATTACTCAAACAACATACCTTCAGATGTTAAACGGGGTTCAAGCGTGTGGCAGCTCTCGAAAGTCAAATCCCCCCACGTGGGTGCAGGTGGTCGAATCTACAAATCTTCCTTCATCTACAATCATCCATCCAGGGCACTGTATATTTCACACTAAATATCAGTATCGCAACGAAAATTCCCAATTTCGAGAACTAGGCACGGAAACCTACTGGTTCCTTCAAAATAACATAAAGACTAAATTGGCTTGCTCCGAAAATGACAAGGCGAGCAGAATCAACATCGCGCCGGCTCAACATACTATGTTGCCAGAAGCGTCCCTATTTGTGACAAAGTACTAGAAAGTTATGATGTCATACTACCGGATTCGCCAAATCAAGCGATAAAGTGACTTACTATCGAAATGATTTGAATCAATCAATCAATCAATCAAATCTTTATTCATTTTTAGAACAGTATCCATACTTATAAGCTAGTCATAAATGTAATCGAAGTGCGTGTTCTCGTTTTACGAGTTGTGTTGCGCTTACATTGCGCATCTCACTCGCGAACTAAACACCTGCGACTTAGGGGCTGGTGTCGGCCCATCTAATGACTAACTAATCAGTAGTCAGGTCAACCTTGTGATTTTTTGGGATTATTTCCCTTCAATCAAGCTACAGGGTGAGTTTGCCTATAGGCTGTATTGATTGGTTGAGGGTGTTTCAGGGGTGGTTCAAGCTGGTGTTAAACGCAGGAAAAAGTAGCCAAAAAACCTGCTTAATATTATCACGATACAGACGGCACAGACATGTAACACAAATATATACAATATATACATTCTATGTACAACTCAATAACTAATTAGTCAATTCAAGGACTATGTACATAAATGCACATAGTAGTATATGGGTGCGCTCATGTAGGCCCATACATGAAGGGTATAACATACGATTGTTCGCCCCGAACACGTAAATCTTGCCTGGGGGAGGGGATAGCACGCGCGGCTTGGTGGCTGCGGCGAGAGTGATGAAGTGGTCTTGTCTGGTTCGTAGTATGTATGTTAGTACATCCATGTTCAAGTATTTGTTCATTTTTAGTGAATTGTATTTGTATATTGAGTCGTTTATGGTGGCCTAAGTTCCTGATAAAAGAGGTCCGTGTGCTTATATAGCGGTCCATGTTTCAGTCTGTGGCGTGGGTCATGTCTTAGGTCTGCGATACCTGCGGTCGCTTCTGATCTCCTGATGCCATATTTAAAGAACTTACAGGCTGTGTCGTTGACATATTGTTCAACATACTCTATGCTGGCCATGTTATGTAGATCGCTGACTCGAACTCGATCGAGTAGCGTTAAGGAGAAAGCAGCCCGCAAGTATCTGTTTTGTATCGTCTGTATATGTTTGAGGTGGCTTCTTGCTACTGAGCACCAAACTGGTGCTCCGTATAGTAACGTCGGTCTTATTATTGATTTGTAGATTGTCAGTTTGTTAGTCGGGCTTAAGTATGATCTCGTTCGTATAAGTTGATTCAAACTTTTGCGGGTAATTATGTTTTTAGCCCTGATTGCCGCGACGTGCTTGGAAAAAAGGAGCTTTCGGTCGAAAACTATCCCTAGGTATTTGACGGGGTCTATCGGCCTAATTGCCGCGTTGCCTACAGTAATAGGTGCCAGGTCTATATGGCGCTTATGTGTCAATATACCTAGTTCTGTTTTCGACGCATTTAAGGTTATTTTCCAATCCCTGTAATAGGGGGTTAGAAGGGTGAGATGGTGTTCGAGATTCCGTTTTGCTACCTGCACGTCTGATGACTGTGAGTATATCACCGTGTCATCAGCGTACAGGGCAAAGGAATTTGCAGGATGAGACGGGAAGTCAGCTATAAAATGACTGAATAGTTGCGGTGACAAAACTGTTCCTTGGGGCACTCCAGACATGATCTGTCTAGGTCCCGAAGTATCGCCATGAATGTTAACCGAAAAGGAGCGATTCGCAAGGTACGACGCAATGAGGGATGCTAGATGTAAAGGCATTCCATGGATAGCAAAAAGCTTATATATCAGGCCATTGTGCCATACCCTGTCGAATGCTTTCTCAATGTCGAGTAGCAACAATGCCGTTGCCTTGGCCTCATTGAAGCCGTTCAGAGCATCCTGTGCGACCTTCGCCGCGAGCATAGTAGTGCTATGACCGCGGCGAAAACCGAACTGCTCCGGGGGTAGAACCCGAAGACTCTCAACGACACTGCTAATCCTCGACATGATGAGCTTTTCGGTTAGTTTGCCGAGCGTATCGAGCAACGATATTGGCCGATACGAGGACGTAAGCCTCGCATCCTTGCCCGGCTTAGGAAACAGTATTATCACCGCTTTCTTCCAAGGGAGCGGAAAGTGTTGCAGGCGTAAAATTGCATTTATGATGTGCATTAAGTGGATGACGGTCTTATTCGGCATATTCTTTAGAAGAATATACGGAATACCGTCAGGGCCAGGGGCTTTGTTTCCGGGCAGACGACGAAGAAATCTCCTGATTTCAGCAGGAGTGACTAGCAGCTTATCAAGCACCGCAGGGGCAATCGGGTACTTAATGGATGTAAAGCTTTCCACTACTGTGTCTACATAGGTGTGAAATGGCGTGGAATTCGGCGTCTCGCTGAAGACGTCCCCCAGATAGCTCGCGAAGGCCTCCGCTTTCCCAGCATTGTCCGTAAATACATCCCCACGATGTTGTATTTCAGGAAAAATTGCGGTGCCTCCGCGAACCCGCCTGGTGAGCTTCCACAGCGAGCCGTCGTGTCGGCCTATGGTATTAATATAGGCCATCCACTTCTCATTTCTGTAGATAGAGATCTTAGCCTTGATCGTCCCTGTTAGCGCTGTGACACGCAACCGGTCATTTTCTGCTCTTGTACGTTGCCATCTACGCCGGATACGGTTTCGGAAGGTGATTAGGTCTAGGATAGGTTCAGGGAGAGTGTCAGTAAACGGCTGTTTTCTGACAATCGGACAGATTGCGTCTCTGACGCGCTGGATGTTGGTGACTAGAGCTTGCACCTCGCTCTCAAGTTCTGGGATAGAGTCTATTTGTCTTGGAATAACCGTCGCTTGATTGAGCCTCGTCCGGAACTCCCTCCAATCAAGATTTCTATACGAGCGGATAGATTCCAGTTCATACTGTAGCCTGGTGTACAGGCTAATCTTGATTGGAAGGTGATCCGAGTTGAGCTCATTCAACTCTACGAGAGTTGAGGCAGCGGTTATTCCTCGAGTAAGAGCAATATCCAGGAACGATGGATTGGAAAAAGCGTCGTGATAATGTGTAGGATTGGAAGTTTGATGGTAGACTAAGTCAATGTTTTGCTCCACTAACCTGTATAGCAAGCGTCCGCTCCTGTTGGAAGTCCCACGCCAATTAGCGTGTGTTGCGTTAATATCCCCCAGCAGGAGCGTCTTCTTGCCGGCAGGCAGCAGAGCAAGAACATCTTCTTCCTGGAGGCGGAGACCCGGAGGTGAATATGCGCCGACTATCCGCAGCCCACCGTTGAGCTCGAGAGCTACGTGCTCAATGACGGTCCTCAGTCCGAGGACGTGCTTATAACGGATTGACCTGCGAATCAGACAGGCCACGCCTCCTCCGCGTCGATCGGGCCTATCAAAACGCAGAACATGTCGATCGTAAAATTTTAGTCTAAAGTTCGCATCAATTTTTGTTTCTAACAAAAAAATTATATGGAAGTTAGGATGATCGTAAATGAAACTTTTAAATTCCCCGAGTTTGGAGCGAATGCCATTGCAGTTCCAACACAGAACGTTAATTGGCATTATTGCAATTATATATTATACCCTTCGAAGTCCTCCGAGAAAAACTTCATCGAGGCCTGAAGGACCTCGAATTTGTTTCCTCTGCAGGACTCTAAGAGAGAAGCATAATCGTTAAGGGCTCGAATCAACTCTGCAAAATTAACCAGACTGTTTACCCGGTTAACTGCGTGCTGTAAGCTATTAAAATTAGAAATTATATTATTGGGGTCTATGGTTACAGAATTTACATTTGTTTGAGAATTATTAGCATTAATGTTATGGTTGACCTGGCTTTGACTAACCTGATTGTCATTTACATTGTTAGGTACTTGTTGATGGCGTCGCAAGGGCGGGAATTCCTTGTTGAATTGGTTGGCTGCCTCTTCTGAAGCGGTGTTTTTATTGTTCTTCTGCCAAGCCGGGTTGGACGGGGGTGGGGCTGGTTTAAGCTCCTGCTTCTTGGGGGCATTTTGATGATTTGAATCAGTTAGAACCTACTTTTAAATGCTTAGTGGGAATATATAACCCACGCGTTATGCGGCTGTCTAAAATTACAGTCAACACACGCCACCAATAGCATTATGCCAAATAAAGCATTAACTTGGCAACCGTGTCGACCGTGAAGACCACGCGCCTTTCCAGGGACCTGTCAAATTATACCGCGAAAGTTACACCCACGGACCCTATGAAACATAGAACAATTTCCTTGTCGTAGGACCGGATCCACTCCGAGCTGAAATATTATCGAACTTTAACAACGGATATTCAGCGGAATGCTCCGTCAATATACAAACCTAGAGTGCTAACCATTGATACCATCCAATATAATCAGCAAATTCAAGCGTATGATAGCTAAATCCTACAGTAAATGCAACGCGATTTAGAGTGGTTCTCGAGTCGATATCGACGGACGGATCCGATGCGACTTCCACCGATCGTCTATGGTCCAAATCCGAAGTGACATGATATACTTCTAACAAACGTCAATGTTTCATTCCCAACATGGAAATATTCCGTAATCACCTAAGCAAAACAATATATTATCAAGTATAAATCAAAGAGAAAATTACCACAGAATGACCAACAAATGTACAAAAAGTAAGTTCTAATTTCAGTGCTAGATAACCCTAAATAATCTCACAATACCGCACTACATTCCAACTAATCTGTAAGCAATCTATCATTGTTGTTTTCTTCTAGACACAACCCTCCAAGAAATGCTGAAATGCCTTCCAGATGCCCAAAATACCTCGAATCAGCAATTAAAAGCCATAATTAGCAAGGTCGAAACAGAGGATGGCCGTCAAGGTGTATTATCGAACTGAAATAATGAAAACAAGCCAAGGGATTAGACGAAAGGTCCCTTTTTCTCCATTTAGAAGAGCAGAACAATAAGACAAAACCAAGGGGAAAATACCAATATACAACGAAGCTTTGTGGTTCCAGCTGGAACGATATGCCGTGTGTGTTAAGTTAACTATTCACAAGAAGGCCTGTGCATTTGATATATAAAGACATAAATATGAAATATTTGCTTTAGAATACCTAGTTTAATGGATTGGGTTCCATGCTTTTCCAATACTAGTACTATTGTGATGTTTATATACTTTTTTTAGTCTATTTTAATAAATAATATGATGTTTGATTATTTTCCCTCCAGAAATATGTCAATCTATGGTCGTCCTACGGGAATTTTTTTTATTTAGATCCTTCGCCATTTCGTCCAGAAAAATGAATTTGCTTATATGTCATCGTATGTAATCGTAGCCCGTTACATTATAAGATCTTCAAGACATAAACAACGAATCATCATTTCGACAAACTTTGTTACTTACTCAGTCCCAATCTAGACATAAAGTTGTAATAATATTAATATTCCAAGCACCAATGGGCGTCCACACTAGTCTCACCAGCAGGTGTATACATATACTTTTAAACAGATTAACCATTCTAGGACGTAGACTGCAGTGGATGCTATGAAAGGAAATAACAAAGGGTCAGATTGAATCGAGAACGTAACAAAACCACGGATGATATTATGTATTGTACAAATACAGTAAAATAGTGTAAAATACAACATGTCTTCTCAAATTGAGGTCTTTCCTTTTAAAACCTAAAGTTTGCCAAACGTTGGGGTCCAACGTTATCAGGGAGAGGGCATGTGTGAACTAATAAAACGCATAAACTACTAAGTAAACATAACAGTGAAATGATTTTGAATTTAACATAATTGTATTTTTAAGTAGTGTAAAAGGCAGGTTACCCGACTCTGTTTCGCCGGTACAAAACGAAAAATATAAAAAGGTGAAACGTAAAAATGTAAACTGTTTCCCGTTCCGTTTCAGTGTATCATCACTTCGTCGCATTGATTGCAGGTTTTAAAAATAAAACGCCAGGTGGGTATTCATGTCCGACGAAAAGGGCCTGTTTTACATAACAAACAGTTAAACACGGGTCCGTTTTGACCGGCAAATACGAAAATTTGAATAAACTCATTTTCCATTTTGCTTTTGCTGCCTAACAAATCAACACGCGACGCTTTTACACACATATTTTACGAGCCGCCCGTTACGCGAAACATGCCCAACTAATTATATTATAGTTTCTGGTATGTTGTTCTTAACTTCAAAAACCTCTTTTTATTTAAAGAAGATTGTTACTTAATAAGAGATTTTTTCTAAAGCTTAACAGTTCACTAGACCAAATAAATATATATATTTGCTCCCATAATACCCACGCTCTCGAGCCTCTTTCCGTAAAAAGATAGATCACCAAAATAAAGTCTAGAAATCCTGATAAACCCTCTCCAAAAGGACAAAGACGATCCGTCGAAAGCGAAATTGGGATTCAAACTGGTAAAGTAAACACTTCGTTTGCGAGTCCTCAAAAGGGCAAATCTAAGACTCGTATACGCTGTTTTTGTTTCTTTATTACGTTTTCGGTTTATTGAAAGAGGACTGAGAGGACGAGAGACGAATATAAGAAGTTCGAGTCCGCGTATGTGAAAAAGGACGCAATTTTCTGCTCAGACTTAGATTTTCATTATTAATGAAAGAAAATTACTATTTATGAAAAGTAATGTATAAAAGCGATAATTATAAATAAATTAGGTAATTAATGAAAGTTATTTCAAATAATTTCAAAATCCACATGAAACAAAGATAAAGATAAATTCAACACAAAAATACAAAAAGAATATAACAAACCTAAGGGTTTTGTCTCTGGCAAGGCCCAAAGTTGTCCTGAGTAGGCCGCACTCTTTAAATATTGAGGGAGAGATAACTCAAATGCAGGCAGGTTTAAGAATAATCAATTAAGATCATCTCTAACAAGCTCAAATAACACTAACGCTAAATAGCGGAGGAAGTTATATAGGGTCTCCTAAACTTATCGAGCACCTCAATTACTGACTTCCCAAAATTGCTTTTCTAACCAGAACCTAAGTACGCCTTTTTTCCTAGGCCCGTTCTTTCTCGTAGCACTGCGGCCATCATAGGCCTTTTGTGCGTAGCCTTCGTTTTACTAAGGTAAAACGAAGACTGGCTCTTAATATTGAAAATATTTAGTATTATTTGCATAGACAGGACCGTACTTAAGTAGGATAAGTCCTAGCTCCATGTATTAACTTACACACATCTACTGCCCCTAGTTTTACCTTCCCGAGTATAAGGTAGTTCCTATGATGTAGGTTAAACAAAAATATGGGTCTTGCCAAACCTTGGGGTCCATCGCTATCAGGGAGGGAGCATGTGTAATCTATTAAAACGCATACTTACTTAAGTATCGCCTTATCGTTAGTTTAAACTTTGGACGGGTACGACCAGTAATAATAATGAAAAATAAGTACTTTTGCTTTAAATATATACTAAGTAACTACAAACCTATCAAAATTAATATTTGAAATATCATATAAACTCGTATCTTTACGAAAACTCTATATTGTAATGAATCTCCAGGTATCTCTATTGAATTTTGCCCTTCACATTTGACAATAAATAAATAAATAAATATGGCGTACTATAATTAAACTCATATACGTTTTCGTACAAGAATTAACCGCTCTTAAACGAAACACCTGTGTGTCGTTTCAACGAATACGAAGCTATACGAGACGCGCGCGGACTAAACGGCAAAACCGCACGGAACATAAATCTTAAATTCCCAGTGGTTCCCGATTTTATTTCACGGATTTTAGGAGGCTAAATGGGATATGAAATAAGCTCGACAACAGAGTTTTAAAGCTGTTTAAAAAACCGCTCCGAAATCGGATCAATCCGGGCGTAATTTAGTGAAATGATAATAATATAGTATGTATATCGAATCGGGGCCTAATCCCTGTGAAATTTGAAAACGGATTTAAAATTTGTTTTGTTTATTATTAAAATATTTATACTTGAATGCTTGGGATAATAAAATTTAATTCTATATAATAACAGAGCCTGTAATAAATTGTTTTATTTTAATATACAAGTTTTGTAAGTCATATACTTCATTAATATTTTTTGAATGTTTTGATGCAAAGCTTCACAGTTGGTCAATATAATAGTCTACTTAGATATATCCACTAAAAACTAATATATTTCAATATAACATAAATTCAAATCAGGCATTAATGTATGAACTCATCGCGGAATACAAGTCGCCACCTAACAGCAGACGCCAAAGGTAACAGTTTCATTGAATCCTAGGAACAGTGAACGCACGCTTAGGAAAGAGATTACCGCTAGTTGAGGAAGTTCATGAATAGAACCGCATGGTCAAGATGCACATATGGTACGGCCGGGTAGAGGTCCGTATCTGCAAGGAAAAAGATAATGATACAAAAATAAATTAGCAGCTGATTCATATGATAATTAAAAAACATCAGGAATCAGTGAGATAGTAAAATAGAGCAATTCAACTGACTTGTATAGGAAAAACTAAAGGAAACAATGGAGCAGGAAGCACGAGAAACTAGTGAAGATGAAGAGGATAGGGAAAATATAATTATATATACACAAGTAAGAGAAGAAACTAAGAGAAACTAAGAAGAAACTGAGACAAACACAAAAACTAGGTGAGACAAAGTTGCAAATGTAAATAAATGTAATATAAAACCCAAGGGCTCATAGAAAATTATATATACAAGGCACTTAGGAGGTTAAAATATAAATAAGAAAACTAATAACCACAAAGTATATCCAGAAGAAGCAATTTCACGTAAACAAACATAATACAAACTCGAGTGTTAATAAGACAAGTACAAAAAAACACGTAGGAGGTTAATGAACTGCATATGTAAAAATAGACAATATATACAGTATAATACCTAGAAGCAAATAAAACTAAAATAAGTTAAGTGTTAAAGTATAGGAGACTAAATATTAGTGAGAAAACTAGTAAACTATGTATGCAAAATAAATAGTTAAAGCAGGTGTGAAGTTATATAGTAAAGCAGAAAAACTGAGGTGCCATTGAAACTGTGTATCGAGAGTACATGCAGGAAATATTAACTGTGCATACAAGGAGGAATTATAAAGTAAAGTGTTCTCCGGCCTAAATAAGACTGCAACGACGTATTATCTAAATGAAAAAGTCACAGCAAAGAATTTAGGCATAGGAAAACTGGAGTACATGGACTGAAATAGCTGACTGACATTGAGGAAGTTAAAGCAAAAATTTTCGTATCATAGAACCTTAAGAAAACCATAGTTCCCAAGCAAGAAGTGTTTATGTAAGGCATGAAGAATAAAGAAGAAGCATACATAGGTTGAAATAATTGAGGAAATATGTAAGTAAAAGTTGTTTATGTAAAGTGAAAAGTGTACATAAGCGTGTTTAAAAGGCGAAGCACACATAGAAAAGGAAATAATGAAAAATCTAGTCACCTAATCATAAGCAGTGATATACATAGAATAAAGTGCACCTTAAATAAGAAAAACTTAGGATATAGAAATCTAATATAAGAAAATTAGAATAGAAACAAGTGTATATACACTAATGTATATATAAACGATATCACAAAGAGAAGAAGTGTATAAAAATGCAGTAATCAACTGTAAATAATCTGCATATATCGTTACCAATTACCTTGAGTACATGCTGCATGAGCCGCAATCCAGGAACAGTCAGGAGCCATTGGAAAGCACCATCGAGACTCAGCCAACCGAGCAATCACTGGTAGAAGTTTCCCCATTCTTACTCAATACTGTTTATTCATGTCAATATATAACGGTCAGTCTTACATACGTCAGAAAATGTTTTAATTAAAAAACAAGTTGAAATACAAATACACTTAAATATATAAAATCAACAAAATACACTTAAAATCTGTGGTTTAAAAAATCATTAACGCTATAAAATGCATTTTTCATTAAAACTTTCGTAGCTCTTACTTCAAACATATTTATCGGTAATGTTTTCAACTCATGAGGCAATTTATTAAAGAATTTAACTGCCCAGTGAGGTTATAGTAGTAGTAGTAGCAAACTCTCTATTGGCCTTTTTCGTGAGAAATTCAGCCAGAAAAGACCTCTATCCGGCTTAGTAAGAGCTGGGGCGACCCATCCCAGATTAGTTACACCTGATGGATAGAGATACTATTTTTAGGGCACCCAGTATATCGAGTATGTACCCCTGGGGTTTCGACTTGTACATGCACGGCTTGTTTTAAGGTTCGAACACCACCGGCTGGACATTCACACACATTTCAATCTTGTACATGCACGGGGCTCTAACCCCCGGCTGGACGTCCGAATCTTATTCGGGGAATCTACACAGCCCCTGAAAGCCCCATGTGCCCCCAAACTAACATATATGTATATGAAGCTGGAACAAAATGGCCGATACCCGACACGTGCACACTCGACCGAAGACGAATCGGAAGTTCCCCAGTGAGGTTATGATACAACAACTTTTCCCGCCATCCTCGCCGCATGCGTCGCCTTTACCGTCAGCTGAGCGCCAGCCCAGTAGTGCCAACAGGGGCAACCAAAAGTAACCAAACTCCTGTTCCCAAGAAGCCGAAAATCCGCACCGAAAATCTGGCAACAGTGGATACAAATTGACATCTAGTGCCTTCTCATTCCCATTCTCCCGAAAATGCTGTCAATGTCACGCCAATGTCAACGTCAATATTCATTGAAGTGACATATGTCACAGATGCCGCCAAAAAATCTTGCAATGGAAAAATTGCAATCTCTTCCTAAAAAATCATCCCAACTCATGATAGAGGCGCTTCTGGACAGTGAGAGGAACAAAAACGGAGAGGGTTCAACCGAAAACAGAGACCTGAGACAAGACCGAATGCTATAGAAGGTAGGAAAGAGGAATCCTCAAACCTTAAAATAGCTCCTCGAATATCCACCACTTATTCTTGGATATTCCTAACAGGTCTATGGCCAGAATCAACGAAAGAAGATCTTAAGGAGTACCTTAAGGGCAATGGCGTCGACAAGCATGTGTGTGAGCGACTCAGAACCAAGAACAGGAATGTTACGACATTACCAGCATTTAATATCAATTTTTTACCAAAAAAACGTGATAATATCTCGATGATCCTCACTTTTTTGGAAAGAAAATAAAAGAACGATTCGATTGGTACAAAAATTTTTCCAAAAAACCCATTATTAAGAAGTTACCTTATGTGCACCAGAACCGTTGTAGTGTCTTTTTAGAAAATTTTGATCTTTGGATTTTAGCTTTGTATCGAAGCCCTTCTGGCCCGTTTGACACCTTTTTGGGAATGCTAGATGCAATTTTGGGACCTATTGACAGAAAAAAGCGGATTATCCATACTGAACAGCTTCTCCTTTTCTGAAATAACATTTAACACAACTCGTAAAATCATTGATGAACTTAAAAACAAAAATAGTAATGTAAAGTTAATTAAATCAATAAAAAAACATTATAATTATACCCCTTACTAAGTTAATAAACTATTGCATCAAGAAAAACTCTTTTCCAGATATCCTAAAGCAAGCTATAGTATGCCCAATTCTTAAGAAAGGTGATAAGGACCTACCTGAGAGTTACAGGCCTATCTCTCTGTTGCCAATCATCTCAAAAATTGTTGAAAAATGTTTGTCTATGCAAATTGCTGACTTGTGCACGGGTAACTTTTCGGACTGTCAATTTGGCTTTCGAAGGGATAGAAGCACGGTGTCTGGTATTTTGGATCTTGTGTCTCACATGGTAGATGCTCTTTAGAACTTGAAATTCAACTCTGTGACATCCTGTGACCTGAGTAAAGCATTTGATTGTGTTAACTACAAAATACTTCTTAATAAACTAAGAAAATATGGCTTCTCAGGTGGAATTCATTCAGTCATACCTGTGTGACCGGAAGCAGGTTGTAAGGGTTGCTGGTGTGTCGTCAGCGGAGAGTGTCATAAATATTGGAGTGCCTCAGGGATCCGTGTTAGGCCCAGTTCTATTTCTCATTTACATCAATGATCTTCCAAATGTTGATCCCCATGCAAAGTACACTTTGTTTGCTGATGACACAACAGTACCTAAGCTCTGCGAGAGCAATGGCGGGAGCTGAGAAATGGTTTGGGGATAATAGGCTTGTTCTTAACCAAGATAAAACAAATAAAGTAATCTTTTCCATGAGAGATGTGGGGGATCAGGGGGTAAAAGATGTAAGGTTCTTGGGGGTTCAAATTGATGCGAAGTTGCACTGGGGCGAGCATATTAATATTCTTTGCAATAAACTAAGCAAAAACTTATTTCTTCTTCGAAACCTTGCATGCTGTGTATCTAGAATAGTGCTGAGGGCTGCATACTTCGCGGTATTTCATTTTTTCTTGTCATCCTCTATTCTGATATGGGGACATGCCACTGACACATGCAGGGTATTTGCATTGCAACGCAAAGCCATAAGAATCATTGCTGAATTGTGTTACAGACAAGACTGTAGGCATGCATTTGTTGAATTGGGTGTTCTCACTGTTCCTTCCCAATATATCTCCGCTATCTGGGAAGGAATGTTGACCCGGCCCTGTTTGACACCTCTTTAGTCGCCAGAAAGCAGGAACCATGTTCTCTCTGTGCTTTGTATTGTAGTCATGGATTTCCTGGTGACTCACATAAAGATCAACATTCCTTCCCAGAAAGCGGAGATATATTGGGAAGAAACAGTGAGAACACCCAATTCAGCAAATGCATGCCTGCAGTCTTGGCTGTAACACAGTTCAGCAATGATTCTTATGGCTTTGCGTTGCAATGCAAATACCCTGCATGTGTTAGTTGCATGTCCCCGTATCAGAATCGAGGATGACAAGAGAGAATGAAATACTGAGAAGTATGCAGCCCTCAGCACTATTCGAGATACACAACATGCTAGGTTTCGAAGAAGAAATAAGTTTTTGCTTAGTTTATTGCAAAGAATATTAATATGCTCGCCCCAGTGCAACTTCGAATCAATTTGAACCCCCAGGAACCTTACATCTTTTACCCCCTGATCACCCACATCTCTCATGGAAAAGATGACTTTATTTGTTTTATCTTGGTTAAGAACAAGCCTATTGTCCGCAAACCATTTCTCAGCTCTCGCCATTGCCAACTTCCGTTACCGTAGGTCCCACAATATATACTGTTGGGTCATCAGCAAACAAAGTGTACTTTGCATGGGAATAAACATTTGGAAGATCATTGATGTAAATGTGAAATAGAACTGGGACTAACACGGATCCCTGAGCCACTCCAATATTTATGACACTCTCCGCTGACGACACACCGGTCACACAGGTATGACTGAATGAGTTCCACCTGAGAAGCCATATTTTCTTAGTTTATCAAGAAGTATTTTGTGGTTAACACAATCAAATGCTTTACTCAGGTCACAGAATGTCACAGAGTTGAATTTCAAGTCCTGAAGAGCATCTACCATGTGAGACACAAGATCCAAAATACCAGACACCGTGCTTCTATCCCTTCGAAAGCCAAATTGACAGTCCGTGGGTTCAAAGAAGTCAGCAATTTGCCTAGACAAACATTTTTCAACAATTTTTGAGATGATTGGCAACAGAGAGATAGGCCTGTAACTCTCAGGTAGGTCCTTATTACCTTTCTTAAGAATTGGGCATACTATAGCTTGCTTTAGGGTATCTGGAAAAGAGTTTCCCTTGATGCAATAGTTTATTAACTTAGTAAGGAGTATAATAATTATAATGTTTTTAAGTTCATCAATGATTTAACGAGTTGTGTTAAATGTTATTTCAGGTTCTGGTGCACATAAGGTAACTTCTTAATAATGGGTTTTTTGGAAAAATTTTGGTACCAATCGAATCGGTCTTTTATTTTCTTTCCAAAAGAGTGAGGATCATCGAGATATTATCACGTTTTTTGGTAAAAAATTGATAGTAAATGTTCGTAATGTCGTAACATTCCTGTTCTTGGTTCTGAGTCCCTCACACACATGCTTGTCGACGCCATTGCCCTTTAGGTACTCCTCAAGATCTTCTTTCGTCGATTCTGGCGATAGACCTGTTAGGAATATCCAAGAATAGGTGGTGGTGGATATTCGAGGAGCTATTTTAAGGTTTGAGGATTCCTCTTTCCTACCTTCTACAGTATTCGGTCTTGTCTCAGGTCTCTGTTTTCGGTTGAACCCTCTCCGTTTTTGTTCCTCTCACTGTCCAGAAGCGCCCCTATTATGAGTTGGGGGTGATTTTTTGGGAAGAGATTGCAATTTTTCCATTGCAAGATTTTCTTGCGGCATCTGTGACTTCTGTCACTTCAATTAATATTGACGTTGACATTGGCGTGACATTGACAGCATTTTCGGGAGAATGGGAATGAGAAGGCACTAGATGTCCATTTGTAACCACTGTTGCCAGATTTTCGGTGCGGATTTTCGGCCTCTTGGGAGCAGGAGTTTGGTTACTTTTGGTTGCCCCTGTTGGCACTGCTGTGCTGGCCATGACGCGACCAGCTGACGGTAAAGGCGACGCATGCGGCGAGGATGGCGGGAAAGGTTGTTGTATCATAACCTCACCTTTTGGTTTTCCAGGGTTTTTCACATGTTTCCTCAGCTTTTCCTCCAAATTTTGGATCTCATCCTGCAGCAGGTCGTTCTTTTCACGCAACTCCAGCACTAGTATACCCAGAAGATTGTTATTTATTCTGTAAAGTCTTACTTGTTCATCAGCGGGTATCGGCGGCATTGCGTCGTTGACCTCGCAGGTTTCACACACCAATTCGTTAATGCCCACTATTCTGAGGCCTGGTACTTTTACAACACAACGACTATGATACGTTTTGCAACACTTCACACAGTTTATTATGGTTTCTTTCATTAATTTTTCACAGATAGGGCACTTTTTATCGGATCGATGATCACTCGCATCATCGGCCGCCATCTTGGTACATCGACTAGAGATTCCTAGAAGATAAAGAAGTTTAAGAAATTATGCTATATAGACGAGTTAGATAATCTAGTAAATAATTGAAAAATAACAAATCTTAGGGTCTAATCCAGGCCAAATCGAGCCAGATCATAATCATTTAAATTATTAAGTGTATTGGCAATATCTCATGCCTATGTCTTATTCCAGGTCAATGTGTGCAATCTGCAGTCGCCCAAAAAAGGCACATTTGCCAGTATAATTATCACCACATACACAATATTCACGATACTTAAATTTTGTTGTATTCTTTAATAATGGCAATGCACCAAGAAGAAAGAAAAGCATGTCGACGCCATTCTGACACGCCCATTAACCTTAGGTATTGATGGATCAAGAAACCCACCACGACAGACGACTTTGCAAAACCGAAAATGACAGCACGCATCATGACAGGCTAGGAACACCATCTGTTAAACTTCAAGTAGGCAATGCAATCTACCATGGAACACACAGAAGCAATCCGCCAGGAGAGCCATCTGTCAATAACCAGTCCAACAGTTCAGAAAATTGCACTAAGGACACCACCTACCAGATCGAAAGCCAACCAGAAGGAAACCGTAACCAATAACCAATCAGCCACCCAAACGACAGCCACCAAGGCACTATGGAACCTGTAAGAAAAGATGGCGTATCCGGTCGTCATCTATTATCCACAAAGCCCAGAAGAGAGGAAAAGCTAAAGAGTAACTTTATAGTTTTGTTTATAAAGTAAAACCGTTGTTAATTCACATCAAGTATAATAACTGGAATATCATTATTAAATGCTAGTTGGATAGTTGCAATTAATTTCTATAAACAAAGTCAGCATTTGACGTAGTAAAGAGGGCGAATAAAATGTTATACAAAGTCAGCAGATTCTTTATAGGTAAACACGTAAAACTGAATCAGATAAAATGCTATTAATATTAAAAATATTAAATATTATTTGCATAGACAGGACCGTATTTAAGTGATAAAATGTTAGGTGTACTCATCAGGATGATATAATTTATAGGATATAATTCAAATATTTTCTTTTTTCGAGGAATGAACCATATAGATATTAATAAATATAAATGCATGAGGGATATGAGTCATTATTAATAACTTTTAAATGACACTATAGGACGAAGTAGCAATATTAATCAAACCAAGGAAAATATTAGAAAAATTGAATTAGCTTGCATATAGGAAAATCAATATTTGTTTAAACAAATTCGGCAAATTGTGTATAGATCGGCAGTTTTAAATATAAATATACAAGTTCAATAAACTACAATATTGGTATTATAGGTAAACTATTAAAAGACAGGACCGTCTTTATGCAAACATGCATAACTTTGATACAGTTCTATAATATGGATATAAAAATAAGAATTAAGGAACTGTAGTTAGATAATACAAAGATAGGAGCGTATTTTGAATATTATAGAATAATTAGTGTACTTATATGATTCGAGAAAGAAATAAGTCCTTAAAACTATTTTTTGAATTATAAATATTTTTGAGACAATTTATGAGAAAAAGGTGATAATTCAAAGATCAACTTTTCATGGGGTAGACGCATCCCATGGAAGGTGAATCATTCAAAGCAAGCAACGTCAGTGTTTTATAAAAAGTTGATAAATTGTGGCTAAACGTTGATTGACTAATAGGCGTCTATTAGTCAATCAACGGTATAAATAAACATTGTTAAATATAGTCATAGAAATAGGATGAGTAAAAATTCAAATATTGATAGGAAAAATACTAGGAGACAGGACCGTCTTGTGAATAATATTGAGTTCTACATACTATTTGTTCTTTGTATATTGAAAATTTAGAAATAGAGTTGTAATAGTATTAAGACAATTTATAAAAATATGTTTCTTTTTGTTGCATCTATATACCAAGCACCAGTAGATATCCGTACTAGTCTCTCCAGCAGACTCTCACGTGTGATACCTTCAAACAGTTTAAGGCATGTCAAACATTGCTAAGACATAGCCTGCAGTGGAGGCTAGAGGGAGTTACAAAGGATCAGCCTGGATCCAGAAAGTAACAAAACCACTGATGACATTTTGTATTGTATAGCTATAACGTGATGGTGTAATATAGGACTGGTTTTCTCGAAGTGAGGTCTTTCTTTTTAACGCAATAGAGGTCATGTTAACGTTGAGGACCAACGTTTAGAGGACGGGAGAACGTGTGAACTACTAAAATGCTTAAACTACTAAATAAATATCACCCTGTCCTAAGTTTGAACTTGAACTTGGAAATTATTATATAAATGTTAAAGGCAAACTATAAACAACTCGAGCGACTTTCAACCTTAAACATGCAACGCCCAGCAGATTTTATGATATAAATACGCTGCCAAACCTTCAGTTTATCAGACTTTGTGTCTCACCTAAAAGACCACTCCTGGGCAGTAAACATTGTACGCATGTGATGACTACAGAACAATTAGTCTTATGAGTCACATGCTACAGCTGTTCCTCAAAATCATTTATCGAAGAATCTATCGGATCTGCGAGGAAAGAGTGTCACATACACAATTTGGATTTATGAAGGGCATGGGTACAAGAGATGCACTTTTCTGTCTACAAGTATTGTTCCAGCGCTATAGGGATATGAACTGTGATATTTTTGCCTGTTTTATAGACTACCAGAAGGCTTTGAATAGAATAAAATACGAAAAGATGATAGACGTTTTGATGAATACGGGGATGGATGATAAAAATCTAAGGATCATCCGAAATCTTTACTGGAACCAATCAGCTACTATTAAAATTAATATGGAAGAGCAAACCAACACAGTAAATATTCTTCGAGGAGTTAGGCAGGGCTGTATCCTGTCACCACTCATATTTAATCTCTACTCGGAGAAAATCTTTAAAGAGGCCCTTGAGAATACCGACATAGGGATTTTGCTGAATGGAGTACGAATGAACAACATCCGGTACGCAGATGATACTGTGGTTTTCACTGACAACATGAACAACTTACAAGAACTAATGAACAAAATAAAATACGTCAGCAGTAACTAGGGCTTAGAAATTAACATTAGTAAAACCAAATTCATGATAATCAGTAGAGAAACTGGTGGAAGATACGGCTTAACGATCAACAACACACCAATAGATAGAGTAACACAGTTCACCTATCTGGGAACCATGATCAATGATAATTGGGACCACTCACAGGAGATCAAGTGTAGAATAGAGAGAGCAAGGGCCGCCATCAACCAAATGGCTAAACTGTTTAAAAGTCATCGACATCAAAATCAGACTCCTCCGATGCTATATTTTCTCGATTCTTTTCTATGGGATGGAGCCATGGACATTAACCGAGGCAACACAAAGAAGACTCGAAGCATTCGAAATGTGGCTCTACAGGAGGATGCTGAGAATATCATGGGTGGACAGAGTGACCAACAAGGCAGTGATGGAGAGAATGAAGAAGGACTTGGAAGTAATGAACACCATCAAGGGAAGATGCTTGAGTACCTCGGACATATTATGAGCAAATATCACCTTTTAAAGTTCGTTCTCCAAGGGAAAATTTATGGCAGAAGACCACCAGGAAGAAGGAGAATATCATGACTTAAAAACCTAAGAACATGGTTCTCAAAAGCTACTACTGAACTATTTAGAGCAGCCGTGAACAAAGTCATCATATCCAGGATGATCGCCAATATTCGGAACGAATAGGCACTTGAAGAAGAAGAAGAAGAAGAATAACCTTTTTAAATTTAAAATAAATCTTTTAACACCATTAGATTTATCTACTAGAATTCGTTTGCATTTTGAAATGGCATCGATATCTAAGAGATCTTTCATTGCTTTTGCATACCTTTGTTGCTCAACAGAAAGAGGTTTTTTTTTTCGCAATAAATTATTATTAGGTCTAGGAGTCTTAAAAAAATTAATTTTTATGGTTCCTTGGTAATTTTCTGCCAGTTATTACAAAAGTATGACAATCTAGCCGCAAACTTTGCGTTTACCTCATTGTTTATGTCCTCCTTTTCTGGTGGTTGTTATACTTGGAGGTTACTTTGTGTTGATCCCTCTGCTTCCCTTTGGCCCTTGTCTTGTAACTCCTGCGTTGATGGTTTAAATGTCGTGCTGCATAAGTACGACTGGAACTGGGAAAGGATGATCTCCGTTGAGATGTTGTGGCTGATGATGAAGGTGGATGCCATATTTTCTTTTTAATGTCATTCTTGACGACTTCATTGAGTCGGAGTATTTGGACCCAAATTAGAATTCATAAATTAAGGAAGTTTTCGCGACTTTCCTAGATTCTTCGTTAAGTGCCGGAAGTATGTTTTATCTCCTCATAACTCAAACGGTATTATGGACATTTCCAAAAATAAGGCTGGCATCTGCCAATGTAGAAACTTTGTCGGAAGATTGGCTTTCTTTTATCAAGGTGTCCATTATGAAACCAATGGCTGACAGTCCATGCCCTATTTGAACTTTAAGAAGTTATCTTTGCTTATCGCAGTCTGATTCATGCATCTCTCTATTTCCGGGTTTATTTTGGGCTTGCAGTTTTTGGTTATATTTTTGAAGCACGATTTTTTAAGGGTCTACAATTTTGTGAAAAACTGGAAAACCATATTTTTTCATTACTGACGCAAGCAATTTTTTACTTACTTCATATCATTGCCATAATATGTTAAATGACATTTTACTACTGCGTTATCATTAAGTTTCCCGTTTATTGAAAAACACCGTATAAATTACAGCTGTTACACTGGTTAAGTCCCTGCGGTAAGTCGCTCTTGTTAGGCATCCTGTCTTTATAAAGCGCCTTTTACTCGAATCGGGACAAAACAAAAACGAAACCTTCAAGAGCGATTTTTAATTAAAAAAAAAACTAATTAGAAGCCTAATACTGGAATCACGGAAAGACACAAAAGACGTCGGCGTCGGTCGCTATATAAGCGCTGAAATGCAACTTGTATTCATACATTCGTACATACATATACGTGCGTTTCGGCCATTCTCAAACGAGAGAATTCCGGGATATTTTCGTTTTTAAGTAGCGAGAAGCATGAACATTAGGTTTTTCATAATGTGCATGCTTGCGGCTTATAAATATAACCGGAGCATTTACATATATATTCGGTGGTTTTGCGTATTTCTTATTTATTTAACTGGGTTAGAATGTTAACGGAGGCGATTCGTCACAGAATTAGGTTAGTTTTGGGACAGCGAACCTATGCAGTATTCATATTTATTTTGCACGCCAGCTGGCTCTGATTTACTTTAAAAGAACACGATAAGTTAGATGATTCAAGATGAATCAATATATTTCGTGTCGGCATACAATAATCCAGATGAAGGTAGAATGAACATAGGCAACTTGTTGAATATTTAGGGGTTTTACCAGTAGAGCACAAAATTCAATAAAGGACCAGGCACACTTTTATACGGAAAATGTATCTCGGTTAATTTTCGTAAATTTTTGATTTATATAAGTTCTCATCATTATGATGAAAAATCGCCGTGAGCCCGATAAAATCGTATGACTGGTTTCCTAGATACAGGGTCCTTGTATTTATATTTTAATATACACAGAATGTGTTGTTAATTCCTTATAAAATGCAGTTATTTTAGGGACATGCAAACTAAACAAACTAGTAATATTGTTATTTATACAGTGAGGTAACCCGCCTATTTAAAATATTATTTAATTAGATCTGATACACTCGGTTTTGGGACACCCTATATACATGTGTAAAGTAACAAAAAGAGAAAAGCAAGTCATAAATTGAAGTCGGGTTTTACGAGGTTTTTTGGAGGAGATCCGAAAGCTTGAGAACGGAGATAGATAGTCAAAAGCCAGGGCAGTGTACAGTTTATTTTGGCGAATTGTTTTGCTTCTGTGTTGCAACATCATTACAAGTCTGTAAAATGAAATTTATAATATAGTTATTAACATAATTTGCACAAGTATTTCTTTTATTCTCATGGATAATTCATATTTGATGGCATAACCTGTGTACATATTTAATGAAATCGTTTTATGCTGTGAACAACACTGCTTTAAATGACAACAGAAAATGTATTATTTGCTGTCTTCGTGCTATGATTTTAATTTTAGTGTGACTGAGAGTGTGCGCAAGGGCCTTGATGAATCTACTAACCATTTTCTATCCTGACAGAAGAATATCCTAGTTATAAAAGTAATGATCATTCTAGAGATATTGGCCCAAATTGCAACTATATAGCTGGGCAGCCTCCGTATTCCAGGACCTCAGTACCCGCCAGCTAACTAACAACCATTGGGGTATGGGAGACAGTAATTTAATTAATTATTATACTAATAAAGATTATCCAGCGTAATTCGATTTAGGTATTTAGATCGAGGATTTCTCTGCCGTACTCTTTCCCCTCGTGAATTCCAGGCTGAGTCCGGCACGTTTTTCTCTAATAATTTGGCACGTTTTCTTTAATCAATTAGGCGTATTAGGAATCTGTGGTTTAATTTACCTGACCTCAAGTTTTCCTAATTGTGTATCGTCGAAGCGCATTTCGGAGTGGGTAAAGTTGTGCAAGATATAATAATAACACAACGTAGGGATTGGTTTTCTTTTTAATCTAATTGGACGATCATTGGTAAAATAAAGAAAAAGCATAACTTTACTTAGCTCATTCAGCTATGTTGAACAGGCCCGGGTTGGTTATACTAGAACAGGGTGTCCTAAATATTTGAAACTATCAAATTAACAATTCTTAATTGAACTTTTTTGGTATGTTTGCTATAAATAGCATTCTAATAATACATCTTTAAGTACATAGTAATTAATGAATGTATCCTATTTTTTAGATAGGTACAGGGTCTACCAAAGATTTTGTGATGCATGGTTATATATTAGTTATGTGTTTTTAAAATGATTTTAAGTGAAGCTAAAGAGGAATACAATTGGAAAAGATTTCGAAATTAATAGACAAAATAACGTTTTTGATTACCGGTATACCTATATATTCAGTTTTATAAAAACGTTTTGGGCACGTATCAGTGTTTATTCAAAATGTAATTAATTATCTATGGAAGCTGATCTTATATTTTTTGGAATAGTTGGCCGTCCATACCGCAAGAACCATAGAACACTAGCAACATGGCAATACATTCCAACCGTACGGGCACCTGACTTGCATGTACAATAATAACCAGAAATAATGGGAGTTTCTTGTTGATGACAAATGCATAATTGATATTTAATTGAATGTCTGTGTCGTGATTTTACTCGAATCCTTAGAAGGTATAGGGGGTATAGAAGGTATATGGGGTCCGAATCCGGATCCCGTAACAAAATCTCAAGGAATCCATTATCTAAAATGGCAACACAAGTTAAAACCACTTTGAAGAAATGTAGCAACCTTATTTCTGATCAAATTAAATACAAATTATCCGTGAGTAATCCTACTCTGCCGAAACTATATTGTCTTCCCAAGATTCATAAACCATTTAATCGACTGTCATATTCAAATGATATATTTACCAAACTCGCGGCTGGTATCTTGAGTATAAGAAGGTGACATTTTTATTTGAAATACTCCAAATGACAGATCTCGCAGATATTCTAGATCTAAAATGGGAACGTGTGGTAGACTTTGTTCCGTTAAATGTTCCCATGTTCCGTATCTTCTAAATATCCTCTCCTTTTCAACTCTCTGCTGTATATAGTTGAGTTCTCTATAGATTTTCGAATGATTTGCTGAGCCAGTTCTACGCTGCTTTCCATGTGCACAACTGGATGATATTGTCACGGCTAGCAACCATCCGATTGTTTTTGTGCTACCCTATAGAACTAGTTTTGTCGGGTCTACGTATGGGTCATCGTCGGTCGCGAAAATTCAGGAACTGTGGAATTATCTCGACGCCCTGGTGGAGAATAATAATATATACATAATTAATGGCCGATTATGTATATCTTTTAAAATGTGACTTTTAACTTTTTAAATGTGATTTGACCGTTGTTTGTTGGTGTTGTTTGTTTCTCTTCGTTGATATGCTCTTCAGGTCCAAATGACAAGTAACACTGATGATGGCCTAGGCCGAAAGCGCTCTGTTGTTATGCTTCTATAGGAAGTCCTTTTTGGATAAAATTTTTGCATGGAACACGAAAGTGTTTGATTTAGTATGATTCATACATGCACACAGCCACTACTCTTAACTTGATCCTGGACAATGTACAGAAAAGAATTTGAAGCCGCTGCTGTTGCCAATGGGTGGAATAACGAAGAAATGGCTACTTCACTAGTGGTAGCGCTTCGTGGATCTGCCCTGGAACTACTACAGACCATTCCCATAGGTCAACAGGGGAAATATGACATACTTGTATCTGTCCTGGAGAGACGATTTGGCGACCAACATAGAAGACGGCTCTATCAGGCACAAGTAAAGTCCCAACATCAGAAGCCTGGTGAAAACCTGCAAGGGTTTGAGGCAAACATTAGACGTCTCATTCAATTGGCATACCCGGGAGCAAGAGAAGAATTTCAAGAGGAACTTGCTGCCCAATATTTCGTGGATGGTATCAGAGATTCAGAAACTCAGAAGATGCTACGTCTAGCCAAATTTGATAACAGCAGTGAAGCTTTGGTTAGAGCGCTAGAAATCGAGGCGACCTGTAACATTTCTAAGTCAAAAATTAGGGCCGTATCCATCCAGGGAGAAAAGCCGGCAAACAGCTTTGAATTAACTGAGATGGGCGAAATTTTGAGGAAATTAACGGAAGTTCTGCGGGTCACGGGGAGATTCCGGAAACCAATGGAAGATAGGCCACGTAACCGAAATACCTCAAATCAGTGCTATAGATGTGGCAGAACTGGGTATTTGAAAAGAGACTGCCGAATACAACTACGGTTTAGATCTCCATCCGGAGACGCTAGGGCCTCAAAGTCAAATCAGGAAAACTTCAATTAGTCAATATTTCGGGGCGGGTGTTGGCTAAAGAAGATAAAGCCCCACAGTCGAACTATTAAAGGAAAGATCAACGGAAAAGCCATTACAATTACTGTTGACACTGGGGCGGCGGTATCTTTGTTAAGGTCCAACAGAGTAAATAAAGTAGAAGTCCTACCCATATCGAAAAATGTTGTTTTACGTACGGTTACCTGGAGGCTGCATTGGACTTATCCAACATCACGATTCGCCTTGCAAACACCTCGTAGGCAAAGCACTAGTCAAAACCGACGGCGAAATACCGATAAGGATAGCAAATATTTAATCAAATTCCATCAAAATCAATAAAGGACATGTAATAGCTACTAGCGAGCCGGTGCAGTGGGTAACCAGTTGCGAAACGCGATCAGAAATAGCACCCTCAACATCACCTAAGGAAGTCCTAAAACATTTCCAGAAGTCATGGCATCATCTGTCTCCCGAAGAATTGAAGAAAGCTACACAATTTTTCAAAGAGCAGAGCACAGCCTTTGAAAGAAAACATAGCAATACTGGAAGAACGAACATCATAAAACATAAAATTGACACCCGAAGTGCTCATTCCATACGGCAGCATCCTCGGAGGTTACCAGTGACGAGGCAACAAGAGGTTGCCACATTAATGGATAAAATGCTTAACGATGGAATTTTTGTTAAGTCATCAAGCCCATGGTCTTCTCCTGTTGTCTTAGTCACCAAGAAGGATGATACTACCAGATTCTGCGTGGACTATAGAAAGCTCAATGACGTCACCAAGAAGGACAGTTATCCACTTCCCAGAAGTGACGACACATTGACGACACTAGCAGGTTCTCAACACTAGATTTAAAGAGCGGCTACTGGCAAGTAGACATTGACGAAAATGATATGGAAAAGACTGCCTTCTCTACCGGAAGTGGTTTATATCAGTTTAAAGTTATGCCCTTCGTACTATGCAATGCCCCCGCTACTTTTGAATTTCTCGGGCATGTTGTGTCATCAGAGAGAATCCAAACTGATCAACGAAAGATTACATCAATAAAAGACTATCCTCGTCCTCGCGACAAACACGAACTGCGGAGCTTCCTTGGATTATGTACTTATTATAAAAGAAGTACTTCAAAATATATAGAAGCAGAACAATTCTTTGAAGATATATCTACCGCAAAAAGCATGGAAAAGTCACACCTCGTAGTGGGCTTTTAATGCAAAAGTGGGGAAAAGAAACCTAGACGACACAGGGTTTGTCGGAAGCTCTGGACTAGGGGAGAGGAACAACAGAGGAAATATGTTTGTAGACTTCCTCAGCAATGAAAACCTCCACTGCTTAAACACATTTTTCAAGAAGCCATCCCAACGCAAATGGACGTGGAGAAGCCCAGACAATTTAACAAAAAATGAGATTGATTACATTCTTTCAAGCAATCGTAAATGCTGCAAAGACGTCTCAGTTTTAAATAGAGTCGACACAGGAAGCGACCACAGAATGGTCCGGGCATGTTTTAACATTGATACCGAAATCGAAAGAAATAAGTTAATCAAGCAACCTAGATTTCCAACAAGTGAAGAACTGGAAGCGAGACAGGAGGAATTCCAAAAAGAACTAGCAAGACATTTACAATCCGGTGAAGTTCTCGAAAATAATATGGATATAAATCAACTCAAAAAGGAACGGAAGAGTACAAATTACTTAACAAATTTGTAAAGAAAGCCATCCGTAGAGATATGAGATCACACAGAACCAGAGTGATACGAGACACCATCGAAAAAAATAAAAACATGAAAGTTCTCATGTCAAGACTGTCCAGTGGAAAACAAATAATTACAAATATAGAGCAAACACGGTATAGTTGTATCAGACGGTATAGTTGTATCAGATTCCACAAGTCATTGGAGAATTCTACAGGGAGTTGTATTTGTCTGGGATACCTGCTACGGAAGCTGACTGTCATCGGATAACAGTAACAAATGTGGGCTCAGAAGACCTTGCAGAAATACCCTGGAGGAAATAAGAACAGCTCTGCGCATGATGAAGAACGGTAAATGTCCGGGAGAAGACAATGTTACAGTGTAAATGATGAAATTTGGAAGACGTAAGATAGAGAAAACCCTACAGACTATGCTCAACAAATGTCTACAGGATGGTAGAATACCGAATCCTTGGTATAATACAGAAGTTGTGATTTTGGGCCACCATCCGTCTTTTAAGAAAACTACATTTCTATCAACCAGTGGAGCAAGCCGGGTTTCGAAGCGAATACAGCACAACTGATCATCTACAAACATTGATTGATTCTATAGAAGCATGGTCCTTTTTAAATGCCCTCAACAACGCCAGAATAGATTCTAGGTATAGTGCTCTTATAAAAAATATATATGAGCACGCAACAATGCAAGTAAAAATTAACGAAGACACGAAAACAGACAAAATCAAATTAAATCGAGGAGTACGTCAAGGGGATACAATATCGCCAAAGTTATTCACTTTGGCTCTAGAAGACATTTTCAAAAAACTTTAGTGGGAACAACAGGATGGATCATTTCTAAATAATCTACGCTTTGCAGATGACATCGTCATCATTTCCAGCAACTTATGCGAACTAACAAGAATGTTGCATCAATTGAATGAAGCTTCTAAAAGTATAGGGCTGACAATGAACATAAGCAAGACCAAAACAATGAACCCCGACAATGCTCATATCAACATAGGCGATGAGATAGTTGAGAATGTCAAAGAATAGGTTTATCTAGGTCATACAATCAAACTAGGAAAATAAAATCAAACAGCGGAGATAACTAGACGAGTGAGACTCACGTGGGCTGCTTTCGGTGAACTCAAACACATACTGAAGAACACTGAACCTGAAACGAGAGGTCTATGATAAATGCATTTTGCCGGTACCACGTATGGATCGGAGGCAACAACACTGACTCGACAGAGTGCTGATCGCTTGAAGATGGCTCAAAGAGCTATAGAACGTGCTATGTTGGGGATTTCTCTTAGATATAGAATGAGAAGTCAAGAAATTAGAAGAAGGACCAGAGTTACAGACGTAATATCACGAGTGGCGGAGTTAAAATGGAGCTGGGTAGGGCATGTTGCACGCCAGAACAGTGAAAAATGGATCATCAGCGTTGTACTTTAGCGACCCAGAGAAACAACGAGAAGTAGAGGTAGGCCACAAAGGCGCTGGATAGATGTTATCAAGGAAGAAGTAGGTCGAAGCTGGTTCCGGATAGCACAAGACCGACAGAAGTGGAAGAGACACGGAGAGGCCTATGTCCAAAAACGAAGGGAAGAAGGCTGAAGAAGAAGAAGAAGAATAGAAGATTTGTCGAAAGATTTGCAAATATAGCTGCACCTCTATATAAGCTCACTGAAGAACTAGTAAATTATAACTGGGATCATAACTGTGATTCTGCATTCAGGCTCTATGTTCTAGTCAAATATTGGGATATCTGGAACAAAAAGGTAAATTTGTATTGGACACAGATGCAAGCAACACCGGCATCGGAGCAGTTTTATCGCAAGTACAAGCAGGAGAAGAACGAGTTATCGAATACTACAGTCGAACACTTTCTAAACCTGAACGTAACTACTGTGTAACTCGAAAAGAGCTTTTGACAATAGCACGGTCTGTTGAGCATTTCCATCAATATCTGTATGGATAAGAATTTCGAATAAGGACTGATCATGCAGCACTTAAATGCAGCCTGGAGGACAGGTAGCCAGATGGCTTGAAAAGTTACAACATTATAACTTTAAGGTTAAGAAAGGGCAGGGAGATTGCATGATAATGCAGATGCTTTATCCAGAAGGTCATGCAAGGATAATTGTAAGCACTGTCAAAGAATAGATCAACGAGAAGAAATTACTCCCATTAGGCAAATGAAATTTGAGGTTGATCAGCAGTGGACCACAAAGCAACTTAAAAAGGATCAACTTGAGGACAGTGAAATAGCACTATTGTTTAAAGCTAAAGAAGAACATCAATCAAGACCAAGCTGGAGAGAGATTTTAATGCTTTGCTTTTGAAAATAGACTTCTTAAACGAGCCTGGGAAAGCGCCGATGGAAAAGCAGTGAAGACACAGTTAGTGGTACCAAGGACGAAGATATGGGAAGTTCTGGAAGAAGTTCATAATGAAGAGTCTAATACTTATCTTGGAGTGAACAAAACGATTAACAAGATCCGCTACAAATTTTACTGGGTCAACTACTGCCAGGATGTGAAATCGTGGTGTCGGCAGTGCTCAACCTGTGCCGCAAGTCAAGGACCCAAAACAAGATCAAGGGGGGAAATGAAACGGTATAATGTAGGCCTACCGTTTGAACGTATCGCCATTGACGTAGCTGGCCCTTTTCCAGAAACAAATAGTGGTAACAAGTACATTTTAGCGAGAATTTCAAAAATATTTTTTTATTTTAAGAGAAAACAGTGGCGTACCATTTTTTTCTCCAAAAATATTCAATGCAATACCCCTACGGACGCCACTGGTAGAAATAATAAAATTGTTTGTACATCAGAAAATGCATCTTGATGCATAGAAGACATGCACCAAATAGCATAAAGATATATACTATAGTATGACAGTTATTATACAAAATAGATTTTTTTCTGAAAATTTTACCACTCTGTATCTCAACGCTTAGGACATACGTTCATATAAAGTTTTTTGTTTAAAATGAGCCCAGGAATCACCCCCCTAAAATATTAGCATGTCATTAAGGAACACCCTGTATATCTTTATATATCTCGAAAACAATTTCGTAAAAACTAGAACGAGACACATTTTCGAAAACTCCTGCAATAATGCCATTTTTGAAATATATATTTTTTAAACGGAACCTTTGCCAGCTAAATCACCCAACTATTTTTGTTTAAATTTGAAGTGAAGCAACAATGGATAAGACAAATTTGACCCAAATCAAATAATAAAAATGTTCTTGATTATTGTAATCCAATTTTTTAAGGGCAACAAATAAGTCCTCAAGCATAATCCAAAATTCCCCTTTTAAGAAATTTAATATCTCGAATAATCCATAGCAATTACTTTGAAAATTTCTTCGGAAATGTATATTAATATCCTCATATTCGAGATGGCACGAGTTTATCTACATAAGCATATTTTAGCTATGTCTGAATGCAACGAGGCCGGACTTGAAGAACCGATATTTAATCAGGTGAACTAAAACATAATTTGACAGCTTTTTCAACATTAAATCATGTCCTGTTCGAGTGACAAAGCTGGTCAGTCGGCGTTCTATGGAGTTGCCTGGCTCGATGTGACTTGAATTCATACGCTTTTATGGCATGTACAATATGTGTATCTTTCTTGATGAAGGATTTTATTCATCTATTATCGAAAAGGACGTATACGAGGCTTAAAAAATCTTTGGCCAATAAAAAACATCTTGCGGTTGCCGGACGTGTTAAAATTTACAATGGTAACTTATTTTGCGTCCTCCGCTATTCAAATCTCGTTGACTTCTTGCCGTTGTATCGACATTTTCCACGCTCTCCATGTGGAAATTCTCCACTTTTCCATTCGCATTCTTTAGGTCACGTCCGCCATTACTCTTCTCGACTTCCGGTTTTAACTTTATCTGGCCTTATCTGAATACGTCTGAAAACCTGATCGTTTTAGGCCTGTATAATCCGCCTTGATATTTTCTGAAATATATCCTTTTTTTACGGCCCCGTGTCGCAGATGCTTGAAGCGGCTGAAGTATCAATCGAAAACGAGATTTTCTTACGAATATATAGGCATTTGAATTTTTAATCATTTTCCTAATGTAAAAAAATCATGATAAATTAAGCACGATTATGGTGACAAAATTGATCAATGCAATAAAAATTAGCCAGGGGTAACAGAAATATCAGAGAGTTAAATCAACCTATAGAACAGAGATGAATTCTTTTTTCCCTTCTCTGCTCGTTTTTTTCAACCATATGTTATGTATCATACATTAAGAAAACTAATAGTAGATAAGCGATCTGCATCCGGCTGCAATTTCGCCCACGTTCCCCATGTAAATCTCCATAAAAAATGAGCTTTTATTAACAACTGATGTAAGCAATTGAACATCTCTAAAAGTATTAGTATATGACTTACAAGCTCTTGGGAACCTATATAGATTAGAGAACTTTAGCATAATTTAAATTTAGAAAAATACAAGAGCACGAAATAAAAATTTTTTCTAACAGTTGCAAATATGAGAGACATTTTATATCGCTAAAGAAGTCATTTAAAATATTAGTCTTTATTAACAATTTGTGTATGCATGTTAAGTAAAATATTTGATAGTATATTTACAGGCTCACGGGACCCAGCACTTAGCATAGTCAAGTTTGACCTGATATTTGAATAACCTCTATACTTTAGAGAGAATGCTGGAATGAGCATTTTCGATCTGACTAGAACAATCATTTATGATTTTCGTTATTATTATATGCTAAGTGGGTTATATTTCACTATCCCATTCAAAGGGTTTTGTGCTTTTTCACAATACATTTATTTGGTAAATACTCAACTCAAGTCTCATAACTTTACCAATAAAAATTGTTGTTTTTTGAAATTTTTAAAGCTGATATTTAAATATTGGTTCAAATTTATAAATAATGTAGTATTTGAAAAAACTATGAAAAACATACGAAGACGCTTATCCGTAAAACTGATAAGAAGAACTGAAAGGATTTTATGGGTCAGAAGCTTTAATATCAAGACTTGACTTTAAGAGTATATAGTACAATATATAAAATATGAATATATAATGAAATGAAAATATAATAAATATCGAGCTGTAAATCTGAAATATTGTTTAATAAGCCTATATGCTGGAATGAGCGTTCTTGATCTGGCTAAAACAATTATTTCTTATTTTCCTAATATTTATATATGACTCAGGCAATATATACTGGGACAAGCTCCTGCTGGTTCAAAGAGCTTTTGGTTGCGAAAAATGAAATACTGTTTAGCAATATTAGCCCTAGTACAGAGCCATTATATGAAAGATAAGCTTTTGGGTATTTAACTAATTTTTATGAAATAGCTCTGTATGAGAGCTTATGTTGCTCAACTATGTAGGTACATACAGTAGAGAACTTTAGCACAATCAGCAAGAGCGTCAAGTATATTTGTATATATTGATTTTTATGAAATTATATAAACTTTTGAAAGGTATACTCTAACTATAATTATGATATTCATCACGGTGGGTGCGTCGAGCATGATCGACGCACGTGGATACAAGAAAAATTCAAACATTTCGTCTGTCAGGAATGTACGCGATGAAAAACAATAACGATCGTCATTTACATTCAAAAAGCCCCGACAATAATTTTTGGTACGATTCAAAGTAAGAAAAGCTCGCCCCCCCCCCCTTCTTTGGCCGCTCTAAAACTCTGCAAAGTGCCCCCCTCCCCGTTCGGGCGACAACTTTCGGCATTTGCGTTTTATAATCTAATAAAGTGGCGACATAGATCATTCGGGCGCACGTTGCGACACCCGGATTACCTGGCGAGGTGCAACACTTCTGAAATATCGCCTTCTGCATTACGTGAGGGTAAGTGGCGGAGGGTTGCGTTTGTCTTTCAGTTTAACCCCGAGGTTTGAATTGGTTACCGCATTACGTTTACTTAAGGGAAATGATTTTTCTGGATTATCGCTTTGTTCTCGAAAAGTTGGGTTATGTTCTGCCAGTGATGTACTTACACGAATTTACTTCTTGATAGTCCTAATATAAATGACAGTATAGTAATATTTATATTGCGGTCAGGTGATTGGTAATTTTTATATATTGATATTTTGAAGCTTTTAAGTTCAAATTAATGAATAATGCAGTATTTGGGAGAACTCTGGAAAACGTACGAACACCTTCATTTTCGTAAAGCTGATCACAGAGCGGGGAGGACTCTAAGCTTTAATATCAAGCAATGAATTTAAGAGTAGTAAAATAATAATAAATTAAAATTTAACAATAATCAAGCTTGCAAAATCTCAAATATTTTTGAATAATCCTAACACTTTCAGATCATTGGTTTGCTTTTACAATATTTTTACAGTAATTCGTAGGAAACCTAAAATGATTTTGCTTTGTTTGAGTTTCAACTGTGTCAAATAGATCTAAATCTTATTCAAACATGTTAAACGTTGACTTTAATATACACATTCTAAATCTTAATATCTCTTTTAGTGAGAAATATGCAGTGTGTTATATTTATTATATTAAAGCCTAAGGTTTTTTAAGTCAGATGCCAATGTTGTTCATTTCCAAACTTGTTCGAGATTAATGAGTAATGCAGTATTTGGGAAAAGTATGGAAACATACGAACACACCCATTCGTAAAGCTCATCATAAATTGGCAAGGACGTTATGAAACTGAAGCTTTAATATCAAGACCTGAATTCAAGAAAATCTAATAATTATCGAGCTGGCAGAATCTGAAATATTTCTTAATAAGCCCAAATATACTGGATTTGGCTAAAACAACTATTTAAAATTATAAGCTGAGAAACTTTTTAAAATGTAAAGCGCTTTTTACCGATAAATATAGTTCCAAGTTTATAAAAAGCTCTGGGAAGATAGGACTAATGGCCGGATAATGACCCATTTTATTAGATTAAGATTAACAATATATCCTGCCATATTAGTTTTTACTGTTGAATAATGGGAAGAAGAGAGAGTTAAATTAGAAGCAAACGAAAAAGAGGTTGATAAGATTGAACATTATATGTATAATAAAGATGTTACCAAAAAATCAAGTTGATCAAATTTGTTATTAACAACAATATTACCTTTGATGTTGAAAGTGTGGAATCGTCCACGGAAAAGTAAGTATCGCAAAATCTGATTAGAAGATATAACCTACAAACTATAAAACAATCAAAATTTTCAGTTGATCCTTTCCTTTGGAGGCATTATTCAATAATGGAAGCTGATCAATGCTAATAAATTATATACCTAAAATATAGAAGCTTTATGAGCTTTATAAATAATTTATAAATATATATTAGCGAACTTTGAATTGTAGATGTAACATATAACTTTACCATGTTATAGTTAATAGAGAAAATGTATGTTTTCAGTTGATAAATAAATATATATAAAGAGTTGGTCGAATTTTCAAATTTTCCTTTCAAAAATGAAATAATTACTGAATACTTTATTTGAGAATTATTAACCGAAAACATAAATATTAAATTACATTTATTTATTGTGTCAAAGAGGATTTAGCCTTGAGGCAATTTGAGGTTCCCTCGAAATACGTGTCAAATATGATTTGGGCGCTAACCACCACGTGTGGCAGAGATTATGGATTGTGGTGGTCCTCTTTGCTCTTGCAGGGTGCGTAGCGCAGATGATGATGATGACAGAGGACAAAGACTCGCTTCGTACTAAAGATATGTGTATTACTGCTCAGGTTTAGTATACATGAAGGTTTGTACTTAGGTTGCTAACTATGTTTAAATATGTTTTACCAGAGGTGCGTGGAACGCATGACTATTCGTTGAAGACTTAACAGACGCGACCCGTTCGGTTTCATGAGACAACTTCCTTGAAATACTTTTAAATTATGTTGAGGCTGGGAGAGCTGCTTAGGTTACTTTATAGAGCTGACTTTAATTAACTTATTTTTTATTATTCTTTTAGCTGACGTGTTCTAAGAGAAGTTTATTTGTGCATTCTCCGTAAAGGAACAAATTGCGAAAGAGAGTTTAACCCCCCAGAGCCTTTCCCGTTAAGGTACCAAATAACACTGGTTGAACACCCAAGAGCCTTTCCCGTAAAGGTACCAAATAGCTCTAGATGAGCAGTGGGGTGAACTTGTTGCCAGAACGCTCCCTAAGAATCCACGAACTGAACCAAGTTGTCGTTTACTCGGTCCGCTCGATCTTTTATACTAAAATTTGTTGAAAGTTTACTGATTGTTTTTAAAACATGTTTAGATAATAATCATAATAATTTGTATTTGAAGATCAAGCATCAAGTTCAAACTTTAGACTGAGTGTTCATTTTTAGCGAATATGATTTCTAGTTTACACATGCCCCTCTCCGTCTTGCATTGGTCCCCAATGCAAAACAGTTTATTATTTTGTTTTCTTTAACTGGTTTTTATCTTATACAAAACATATTTTTTCTGCATTAGTAGCATTATTATTTTCTTTTTTTTCATATTTATCGTCAGTTCAGGGCGTCTCCAGAAAAGTCGGTAATTATGCTTTAAAAAATCAATAGTTGTTACTATATCCTTTACAGTTAAAAAGTTCAAAAAGAAAAGAATCACCCTTATAAATAAAGATTTGTTAGCGACTGTCAAAGTAATAATTAAAAACTCTGTTATCGATTTAAAACTCATTTTTGATGAGTATGTTTAAAAGAGTGGAACCCCCTTAATATTAACGAGTGGTCTTCAATATTTAAATAGTCATATCGTTCTCCACATAATTAAATCTAAGTTATGTTTGAGCACTTTTCACTTTTGGTTCTGGCTTATAGCTTAATTCGGTCCTGGATTCCAGCCAATGGTTATCCATGGATGAAGGTCCCTACTCAATTCACGATCCTTGTCGTGGATCTCCATTTGGCAGCCGTCCGTACATTTGACCGAACTGTGGATCGACATTGAATAGTGCTCCAAGTACATGCAAAAAATATAAACAGAACATTAGTAAACAATATTGACACT